>PVKE010007675.1:0-49898 GCA_004027555.1 Craseonycteris thonglongyai
TGAGTACATGCACAGAGTCACATTAAAAGCTGAATAAAGGATGTCTCTCACCAGAGACAAAGTCTGAGAACCTCGAGATTGGTGCAGAACTGCCAGGACCTCAAATTATCTTCTCCTTATGCAATGTTGAATTCCAGTGAGGTTATTAAGCACTTAGAAATCTCAATTTTATCATCGTGTAAAACGGGATAATATACACTTCACTGAACTGATATGGCTTGTCCCAAAGCTCCCATAATAAATCACATTTCATTGAATTGGTTTCATAAAGAAGGTAAGATTCTTATAGAAGAATCAGGGTCATTACTAAATAAAAATTTAAGAGATACTTTGTAATAATACGTTTTAGTATCATCCTTTTCAAGATGAAGAAACGAGCTCAGAAAGTTGATACGCTGACAGTATATTGTAAACTGAAGGCAGAAAGAATGTTTGGCAAGTACTTTATAGCCTTATCTTTCAACATAGTGACAGAGTAAGTATTGAACAATTTGAAGAATAAATAAATGCTTTATACGTGGTCAGATGGAAATTGAGTTGCTAAGCAAGTGCTCAAACCTATGGCTCTGTGGCATCAGTCCATTGTCCCTGAATTTTTCATTCTTCTCCCATTGCTTCCTCCATCTACTTTTTAAAATCTTTCTTCCATTCCTTCACCTCCTCTCATGTTCCAGTCACCGCCCTTTCTGCCACTTCCCACACCCCAAGATACAGGAGTAGAAAAATAGATGAGAAAATCTAAGAAGTAATATGAGTAGCTGAACATTTCACACAAAGTAGGTTGAGTGGAGGGCTACTGACATTCAGGTAGTAGTACAGAGCTTGAGTTTCTGTGAAAAAGCAAAGAGGTGGCATATTAACCATTGTGTATCTCAATAACCTTACGTCTGTCCTAGAATAGCAAGTGGTATTATAGAACAAAAGAATGTTTGTTAAAAAAAAAAAAAAATCAGGCTCCTACCTTTAAGGTATAAGGAGAAACTAAAATAAATATTTTTAGTAAAGATTAAATATAATAGGATAACAACAAATTCAGAAGTTCTATTTGGCAAAAATATTCCATGTCAGCAATATCTCATATCTGTTTATGTCCAGACTTCTTTTTTTTTTTATTGAAAAGAGTTGTTTCACTAACCTTCTATATTGCTTCAAAGATTTTGAAAAAATCAATTTAAAGGAATAAAAATCTAACAATTTCCAGGAAGTACTCAAGTTGTTAGGAGTTAGCACATTTGTCTTCAGAGCCTAGGGAAACTAACTGCAAATTCACCCACAACTTTTATGGATTTTTGCCTCTAGTCTGAGAGTCTCAAGAACATGATTTCCTACATAAAAAGTAAAACTTTGAAAAGAATGTTTGATTAGGCTGACACAATTTTAAAGTAAGCCTAAATATTCATATATACACATTTTATTGTGTCCACTTTAATAAAAAATAGTTAATTTTCTATGGCTCAAAGGTTGAAATGCTGTTTAAAGAACATGCTTTTGGAGAGCTGACCCTTAGGTACCTAGGATATAATCAATCAATCAACAGGAAAAATACATGTTTTTAATGATGTTATCCAATATGACATTTTACTTCAGATTTCTAGACTTCATATCTTCATTATATGGACAACAGAAACAACAGAATACTCATATTTCAACCAACTAGCAGTTTGATCTTCTAAATGGAATGTCGATGCAAACCTGTCAGAAATATTTCCCAAACTTAATTTTGTTACATAATTCAGTTTAGTAAATATCAGCAGTTGGGCTAATGCTGCAGAAGCTGGGATCTTTAATTTTCTTCTACTTACTCAAACTTCTTTGTAGTTTTTCCCTTTTCCAATTACACAATTCTCATATTCTAAGAATGTTTTCCCCTTAACTTAATTCTCTTAAATTGGGAATAAATAAGATAATTACAAGGCTAAACAATTTAAAGTCTCTTTCCATTCTGCCCTCCAAATGTTCCCCTTTTATCCTTGAACTAGAATAGTTCTCTTGGGCAATATCATAAATAATTAGCTCACAAAAATATTGACTTTACTGTAATAATTCAAAATTTACTATAACGGCTATATATAAATAATTTTCACCAGTTTTCCTTGATAATATCAAGTACAGGTTGTTAAATATCATATTTGCTTTATGTTATTTTATTTATTTATTTATTTTTAAGATTTATTTTTATTGTTTTTGACAGAGAGAGAGAGAGAGATCTACAGAGACAGAGAGAAGGGGGAGGGCCCCGAACAGTCTCCATAGTTGTACATCATTTGTTTTTCCACATAGTTTCATTCCACAGGTGGGTGCGGGGCTGCACAGGGCAGGAACTGGGTCGGGGTCTTCACCCCAGTGAGAACTGAACTGGGGGCACTCTACAGTTCAGCATATGTGTCCGCACAGGCCGGGGCCGGGATTCGATCCTCAGTCCCCAGGGCTGCAAAGTGAGCACTTAACCCACTGAGCCATCCCGGCTTCTCCTGCTTTATGTTATTTTTATGTTATTTACTATGTTATTCCAGTTCATGCTTAAAAACATTGTGTCCTTAAGTATTACTCTTTCTATTAATTGGTAGATTTATTGGGGTGATATTGGCTGCTAAAAATTACAAAGGTTCCAAGTGTACGATTCTATATTACATTGTCTATGTATTGGATTATGTGCTTTTAAACTTCCTTTTTAAATTTTTAACAAAATATCATATACACATGATTTTTAAAGCACCTAATTAAACAGATAGGCTGCAATAAAATAAAATATAAATAAATTCCTCACCCTAATCTGTAATGAAAAATATCATTTTTGTTTTCAATTCTTTCAATTATCAGTTCTAATTTACAATGTAATATACTTGAATCATATTTTGGTTTATTATCAAAACATTATCTTCTCCTCATCTAAAATATATAGATCCAGCCCCTTTGCTATAAGCCTATCTTTCTTTTTATGTCTCAATTCAATTACATACCGGTAATTATTTTCAGCCTTTCCATAAATAAAATCCGCATTTTCCAACAACACATCAGAACTTCCATTCCTTCCAAAATCATACATACTATTGCTTGACTCCCAATTTTGTTAGATGCAGATATTAGCACTTAATCTTTTCTCTTATCCAATTCCACTGTTTTCACTCCCATGTCCCAATCTCAGTTTGTAAAAATGTTTTTAATTTTCCAAGTCAGGAAATATTTACATTATATTTTAACCCATAGATTAATCTTGTAAGATTGGTCTACTTTTTTGTTGTTATTCTCTCTTTCCTTGAGTTTTTGTTTTATAGTTGTTGTTCTCTATAAGTAAAACCTCAGCAAAACCTTTTAATTGCCATAATTTTATAACTATTTTTAGTAAGAAATAAGTTAATGTACAATGTATTGAAGAACTGATCTTTTCCAAAGAGACTTTTGGTCTTTGCCCTTGAACACAGAGGTGTTCTGCAGGATCATGGAACGTGGTGCTAGATAGGAATAGCTTGACTTCTAGAGCCTATACCAAAACAAAAAGCTTTATGGTTAGAATGGCAGCAGTATAAAAGTTGAAATACTATATCACATTATTTGAATAGTTAATATAAATTATCCTACCCATTACAATCCATCATCCAAAGTGGTGAAAGTGTTAAAAAAGGCAACCATCTGAAGTAAATTCCATTACTTCAGATAAGAAGTAGAATTGCAGATTCAGCCTTATGTCTTTTTTATGGTTAAAATTTATAACCAAATAAAATTCGAACCAAAGAAAAGCCCTCTTGTTTGTAAATATTGTCATTTAAATAGATGCTACACACAGAGCAGGCTCTCAATAAATAGCCAATTAATTTTTAAATTGAGAAGTTAGCTACAAAAAAGAAATTGTGTTTCATAGAAAAAAATGCCTGGGGAATTAAAAGTAATCAACATACATAAAATTCATATTAAGTATATTATTGATTCAAATTCAGATTTTCAAAAGCAAATGAAAATTTCTTATCAGTGACAAAAATACCTTACTCTGTGGGTATGTGGTTATGTATAATACTCAAATAGTTTTTTAGGTAAATATATTTGAATAAAAATAATGTGTATTTGTAATTAGGGTGTTTCCTAGAACAGTCAATTCTTTTTTTTTTTCCCTTTAACAATTTTCTTTATTGTTAAATTTTTTAGGGTGACATAGAATGATGACTCTGGGTGGGGAACATATAATACATAGACAAAGCACTATAGAATTGTACACCTGGATTCTATGTAATTTTTACTAACCAATGTCACCCTAATAAATTTAACAATAAAAACTGAAAGACAAGAAACTGCCTTCTTTTATTTACAAAAAATCTATAGTGTTCATGAAGCTTGCTCTCTTTATATGCAACCTCTGGTAGATTTTCTTAAATATGACAATGAAAATTCCATTTCAATACCATGCCACCTGAAAATATCTCTTTGAAACAAAAGCCATGTACCACTACAATGCCATAATTAAAGTTGTGACCAGCTGTCATGCCCTAACCAGCACCCAGTGAATTCTTTAATGAGGATAATTTACCAAATAATTAAAAAAGTAATTCAATGTAAGGCAAGCAAGTGGAGTATATATTAAAACAAGAGGTAAGGTGGCAGATATAAACATTACATATATTGTGAGCAGCTGACATAATTGAGGTCATTTAAAAATAGAGGTAAAGCAACCATTCCAGAGAAAATGGCTAGAATGTCACTCCTCCAATCTTTAGAATCCTTGAACTGGGGAAAACAACCTTTGGTCTGAGCCAAATACCATATTTCAAATGACTGCTTGTAAAGCTAACAGGAAATCAGACATTCTGGTTACTGGACTAAGGACTTAAGACATTCTTTAGAATAAGCACCACCACATATAGCTTATTAGCACCGACAGAAATTCCTTCCTTCTATTCACGTAATTATATCCCTTCCTTTTCTCATAAAAACCCCTTGCCTTCACCCACTGATCGGAATACTATGTAAGTTTCTGCCTCAATTAGTGCTTCTCAAATAGGTATTTCTTTTTTACCTCAAATGATAGCTTCTTGCCTCTCACTTTGCTTTTTCTTTTAGATTAAGAGAGAGTGTGTGTGTGTGTGTGTGTGTGTGTGTGTGTGTGTGTGTGTGTAATTTCTCTGGAAAGTATTCAGCCACATAACTGTTCTCATTATAATGACAATGGCTGAATTTTTTTCGAGAAAAGCCCTCATATATTCATTAAATGTCAAAAAACTAAATACTAAATAAAAGGCTAATAGATTATCAGACTAACATTTTAAAAAGAGGACTATTCTTTACAGGAGGCACATCTTAAATATACATGGACTTAGACTAAAAATTAAGACTGAAAAAATATAATTTCGGGAAAACTAACTGAAACAGAGCTTGCTTCTCTGTTTTAGTATACTAAGGGAAAAAAACAAACAAACAGACTTCAAGCACTAAGTCTTGTTACATGTGGAAAAGAAAATGATCCTTCAGGAAAATACAACCAATTATAAAATATGTTTGCACACAAGGACATGGCTTCAAATATATTAAGTAAAAATGAAATAACAGTATAAATACATAAAGCTACATTCATAGTGGGAAATGCCAATACATATTTCTCAAAATGATGAAACAAGGAAACATATTAGTAAAGAATAGGCATATCCTACCTGCAGCCCAGGACAGTTTTGAATGAGGCCAAATACAAATTCTTAAAACATTATGAGATTTTTGTGTGTGTGATTTTTTCTTAAAGCTCATCAGCTATTATTAATGCTAGTGTATATTATATGTGGCTCAAGACAATTCTTCCAATGTGGCCCAGGGAAGCCAAAAGGTTGGACACTATTCATATAAAAGATATGCACAGCAAAATCAATACTTTTTTTTATTGTTAAATTTATTGGAGTGACATTGGCTGGTAACAATTACATAGTTTCCAGGTATACAAGTCTACATTGCATCATCTATGTATGGCATTATGTGCTCACCACCCTGAAAAATTAATAAATTTGACCTAATTGTTATATGGGTATATAGAACCTTCAAGTTAATAACAAAAGAATACACATTCTTTTCAACTACTCATGCTATGGTACAAATTTGACCCTATGCTGTTCAACAAAGAAAGCCTCAAAAAGTTTTACAATGGTGTAAATTATTCAGAATATGTTCTTGGACCACAGCCAAATTCATCTAAAAGTTAATAACAAAAGTAAATTCAGAAAATCTAAACTGTTTAGAAATTAAGTAATTGGCTCCAGCAAAAATAATCTCATGGTCAAAAAGAATTATGAACAAAGTCAGTAATTATTTTGAACTAATTTTAAAAAGCACCACATAGCAATTAAATTATCTACCGCTACTTTAAGAAGTATCTTTTAAAATCTACAGCAACTTAATAATTAATTGTTAAAGTTTCATTTGTAATATTGTGAACAAAACAAGAATACTTGTTCTACTTTTTTTAAAGATCACTTTTACTAGAGATTCTAGGTAGATAAACTATTTCAAAAAGTAGTATTTATACTAGCTTCAAAAACATCACAAATTTAATATTTTAAACAAAAGGTGTTCAAAACCTCTACTGTGAAATTACAACACATTGTTGATAGGAATTAAAATCATAGGACAGACCTTGTTCATAATTTATATGAATAGATCTTTTGATAATAAGTCTCCCTATACTGCTCTATAGATTCACTGAACTACTAATCAAAATTCCAGGTGAATTTTTGCAACGCTGACACGGTAAATGTTCTTGTCATCTTACAAATGCCCTCTCAGCTCACTTCCACTCTATTACTTGCTTTCTAGTCTCTTCTTTTGCAAAGCCTGCTGCAGAGACCCGTGCTACCCTTAACATTTCTTAAGATCACCCACAGCGATACGGCTTCAACTGGCACTCGTTCTTAAGTGTTTTAGAGCTTCCCCACTGAGTAAAAGCCACCATGCTGTGACAAAACAACCATGCCTGACTCTCTTCTGATGTTCTAGGGTCCAGTGGGTATCAGTGCTTTTGTCTTTTTTACACACACTCAGTGCTGGATTCTGTACCATGATTCAGAAACTTTATATTTAAATTTAGGAGCAATAATTAGAAAGTACATGAACAGAAGCCTCAATGTTAAATAATAAAACAAAAATAAACAAATAAATAAAAACTCCAACACATACAAGTCATCCCTTGATATCTATGGGGGACTGCTTCCAGGCCTCTGAGAATATCAAAATCTGGAAATGCTCAAGTTCCTTATTTAAAATGGGGTAATATTTGTATATAACCAATGCACATTTTTCCATATATGGTACTTTAAATCATCGTTATATTACTTATACCTAATACAGTATAAATGCCATTAATATGTAAAACATTCAGATACGATTTACAATTCAGAAGCTTTTTGGCTTTGGGCACATTATTTGAAAACTTGTGTTTCAGAATATATAGTTATATTATGGAGATCATAGTACTACCTATTTCACAATGTGAGGATTAAACAATGCAGTTGTTTGGACTATACTATATGGTCAATAAATAACTGTGGATAATAATACAATAAAATAATGAAATAGAAAATTTAATGCTAGTAAAGAGGAAGAAAAATAATGTGGGCACTTAAATATTTATAACTTCAAGCACTCAAAATAAAAGTTTACTGCTCTGGACCTCCTAAGAGTGAACTCAAAGTTTAAAGTAAGTCCAATTAAAGAAGAGCAATAATTATCATAATAAAAAGTTGAATAGAAGGTAGAATTATTAAAATTCTCATAGCTAATATTAGTACAATAGATGTATAAGATGACCAGTATTAATATATTTGCATATATTTACATATTTCAAGAAGAATTGAGACTTTAGAAACCTTTTCAAGATTATCTATTCACTCCCTTCAAAATCAAATATGCTATTTTTAAATACAAACCACTGTTTGCTAAGAATGAGAAAACTAAACATTAAAAAACACGATTTTGGTAAAGGGGAAAGTACGTGTTGGTATTTTCTTTCTATTTTCAACCTTGACAATAATTAACGTTCATGTCTGGAGTTGAAAAAAGTTATTTTCAGTGGAACTAGTATTGATTTTCCTAGAGGATTCATAATGTTATTTTCAAGGGCTCTATTGTCTTTTTTTCCAAAAATTACATACAGATATAGTTTAAATTTATGTTCCTTGGCCTTCTGTTTCTCTTTTGCTGTTTAGTGCCTGTTTGATAACTAAGATGGGCTTTGTGTCAGCAAGAAAACTGTTCTTCAGATTTACAGTGCAGCTACTTCTAAAAATATGTGACTAGAGAGGGACAGCAAAGGTAAGTAACACATTACTTGCTCTTAAAGTTTCTTTAATATAGTACAAAAATAGTGCTATATTGAAATAATACATCACAATGGCATTTAATTTTTAAAGAATATTTGGTAGAATTACAGTCAATATGGTAGATTGAGTTGGTTGTCTCTCAAATTGTTATTTTAAACACATAGAAATTGACAAACTCAAAAAAAAAAACCTAATTGAAAATAAGAATCAAGGGAAAAAAAGATTTCAGCTTTTAACCATAAAGAGGAACATTTTTGCTGCCACTAACCAGAGTACTGATATATAAGAAGGCATACTAAACAGTATGTGATAAAGGAGACAGGCTGGGAAACAGATGCATAGCTCTTCTGCAATATAGATTTGGAATTGAATCTCAGAAATCTAGAGAACAGAAAACGCTGTACCATGATAAAGGACAGATTAAAAATATATGGCACATGGCTCAGTAATATTAAATAGACACAGATCATTGACCTAGGACTATAAGTGAATAAGAGGCATCTAAAAGCAAAAAATATCCTAATACCTTTTCCCATGTGATGCAAAAAAAATCCAAGCAAATAAATGATAACAAATGAGTGTAAAACATATGCAATAATAAAACTTGAAATATATATATATATATATATTTACTACTCCACCTTGCATTCCTATAAGGTGAATGTTTCTTCACTCATGGATATAATTTCATTATGTTATAAAAAAGACAACAATAACACAGCAACAACTTAACATTACTTTAGAAGCCTGCACACTTGTAGCAGGAGAAATGCATGAGAATATTTAGAGTAATATTTTTCAAATAGAAAAAACCTAGAATCTAATTACATAAAGGCTTTTTTTTTAATGGCAAAGCTAAACAATAGAGTTTAGAGGTAAAGAATTATGAGGTACGGTAAATTTTAAATAAAATAAAAATGAAGGTGAGCTTGTGGTAATTCAGAAGATACTGGTGTTGTGATTGGGTTGTAATAATAGTAACCTAGACCTAGAGCTTTTAAAAGGTAATGATGAAGACTCACTTCTGGGAGGAAGAAGTAAATGTACTTTTCACTATTTCTCTTGCTAAGTACCACTAAAAGCCCACAGCATTATCTTTACAACAAACATAAGAAGACTCTTGAAAGGTGAAAAAAGGATTTTGTTAGGGACATGGGAATTAGAGGGGGAAAAAAAGATTGTTCGCTCCCTGGATTTTTTTTTTTTTTCATTTATCTGGGAATTGCAGGTAAGAGGCCTGCAATTTACAAGTGCCAATAGGCACTGACAAAAGTGTTGGAAAATAAGTGTTTTCTCTCTCTCTCTCTCTCTCTCTCTCTCTCTCTCTCTCTCTCTCTCTCTCTCTCTCTCTCTCCACACACACACACAAAATAACAAGAAAGTACAAACCTAGCAAGACAGAACACTTTGAGATAAACACTCAACTCCAGATGAATACCATAGAAAAAATCTCTGGCCCCATTCCTACCTGATCTGACAAAGGCCATGTGGGGAACCTAGACTCTGCCCTTTTAAGTCACCTCAATCTCTGTAGGGGTGATGTCAAAGAAGATGAAGATGGTAGCTGGGAATTCCATCCCTGCTGGCTGATAGCAAGCCGTGTTATCGTACAGTGTCAGTGGAGACCACGTAGGAAACCTACACTTCTACTCTCAGCAGTCATGAGGAGTGTTCCACTTTTGTTATCAAGAGAAGGTGAACGAAGAACTTGAATTTCTGTCTCTATCCGGCAGTAACAAGGTGGTTCCTCTTATTCTCTCAACAAAAGAGAAAGCCAGCTAATAAGAGTTTAAATAAGCTCAAGAACATGACATTAATATGTCTAGGTTTCAATTGAAAATCACTCATCATATCAAGAACTAGAAAGATCTAAAGCAGAATGAAAAAAGACAATAAATCTATGCCAACATTGAGATGACAGAGATGTTAGAATTACAAATGTATTAAAATAGCAATGATAATAATGCTTCAACAAGCTATTACAATCATGCTTGAAACAAATGAAAACATAAAAAGACTCCACAAAGAAAGAGAAAGTCTCACCTAAAATTAGAAGATAGAAAGGAGAACTGAATAGAAAATTTAATGGAAAATTGAGGAACCAGTACAATTCAATATTATTAGAATAAAGGACTCTGAAGTGAGAATTAGCAAGTTGGAAGATAAAACACTAGAAATTACCCAATGTTAACAACAGTAAAATAGACTGAAAAATAATAAATACATAAACAGAGCTTCAAAAGCCGATGGTACTATACAAATGACCTCCTTTTTGTGTCACTGGAGTTCCAAAAGGTGAAGAGAAAGTGTGTTGAGGTGAAAAGTACTCAAGAAATGATGACTGAAACATTGTAAATTCAAAAAAAGACTTAAATCTACAGATGCATGGGCTGGAAAAACAAAAATCTGAATAAACCCTGTGAAATCCACACCAAAACTCATCATAATCTAAAAGGGGTGTGTGTGTATGTGTATTTCTAAACAAAAACAACCCCCCCCCAAAAAAAAAACCCCAAAACAAGAAGGAAATTAGATCTAGGACATTGGAAGTCTTACCAGAAACCATGAACATCAAAACAAGCACAACATCTTAGAAGTACAGAGGGGAAAAGAACCACAACTTATAACCCACAAAAGTGTACTTCAGTGATGAGGGATAATGTAAGACATTCTCAAGTGAAAATATACAAATGAAGAAGAATAAGTAAAACAATGTTGATAAAGAAAATTAATATTTGAAGTTTTGTTTATCAAATAGCAAAATTATTTTTAAAACTATTACAATTAAAATAGTGCGGTACTGGCTCAAAAATTACAAATTGATCAGTGGAACAGAATAGAGAGCCAAGGAATAATCACAGGTGTGCACACTTAGTATATGAGAAACATTATATTAATGAGCAACGGGAAATGATATATTTGTCAAAAATTTAGGCAGGTAAAATCAATCTTCTATGTTAAAAAAAAATC
Source organism: Craseonycteris thonglongyai (assembly GCA_004027555.1). Lineage (NCBI taxonomy): Eukaryota > Metazoa > Chordata > Mammalia > Chiroptera > Craseonycteridae > Craseonycteris > Craseonycteris thonglongyai. Next base: position 11,256 of record PVKE010007675.1, read on the forward strand.
TGGGTGAAATACAGACCTAAGTGTGAAAAATAAAACTTAAAATAATAGAAAACAAAAAACCCATAAACAAAACCTACAAATTTTTAGAGAATGACACAAAACATGTTTTTTAACATTTCAGTATAAGGGTTATTTGTCAATGAATACACTTGTAAAATGTTAATATTAACAGAAAATCTTGAAAAAATCAATTACATTAAATTTAAGAAGTTTGGTTAATCAAATAATGCCATAGAGAAAAAAAAGGGGGGGCAGATTTTCTGAGAGAAGGTATTTGCAACACATAAATTTACAAATGATCTGGATCTAAAAATTGTAAAGAAAGTCTATAAAGGGTAAACCTATAAAAAATGGTCAAAGGCATGAACATGCTTCCTTTACAATGAGATATTATTTCATACCTGGTAGATGGACAAAGATGAAAAAGTGTGACTGTCAAGTTATGCAAAAATGTGGAACAGGGAATTATTCTCAGCACAAGCATTCCAAGAGGCACCATTATTATTAGTTCAGTGTGGGCAGAAGGTGGAGTGCTTATCTGAATGAACAGAAGATTGAAGAAGAGGCTTGGTGTCCAAATCATGCATGGCTTTAAATTACATTGAAGTAATTTAAAAGGCAATGAGGGGTATTTTAAGAAGAGGAAGACATATCAGTTCTTCATTTTATAAAGAAAACAGGAGGTAGCTTAAAGGATAATTTAGAGAAGGGACAAAGACGAGGCAACAGTCACTATCTCAGAAATCGTATGTTTAAAAAGGCAGAAAATTGAATTATTAGTATAAAAGCAATATTTTTCTACACTTACAGTCTCCACACAGTTACAAGTATTGTATTACTAATTATGAAATTATGTTATTATGTAGAAAATTACAAGTATTGTATTACTAATTATGAAATTATGTTATTATGTAGAAAAAAAATCCCTGAAAGTTTTTAATCATGTCCTTGTTTTCCAAAAATAAATTATTTGACTAGAACCTTGTTACTTATACTTGTTATTTAAGAAGTTCTAATTGATGACTTATGGCCTAAAGGATTATTTATTCAACTACAAAACAAACCCATTAATCATTACAATTAATGATTTAGATTAAGCCTATTATACTTTACATAAATTTAAATTTTTATTTTGAAACTATGATCCACCTGCTCTTAACTAGAAAGCATTGACTCTGCCCTTAGGATGGACTCTATTAATATAACAATAATATAATAATTGACCTCTTTTGTTTTCATTTGTCATAAAATTCAGTAGTTATTTTTTTCTAATTACTTAATATTCATGTGCTTTTGTATTTCATAAAAATCCCATTTAATTATAATTTCTGGCAACATATTAGAGACTGTATGAAAAGATAATTGAATAAAGAAAGAAAGAAAAGAAAGCAAACTATTAGAATTCTTATCTCCGTATCTTTATTTCTCCATTTCACCCTCTAAAGCATTTTGGTTTTATCCTTTGGCTTACTGTTTGATACGTGCAAGATGACTGTTACATGTAGAAAAATTGTATTTTCATTGACGGTGTGCAAAGTTCACAGGAAGATGAGGAGAAGCAACGGGACATACCCCTCATGTCATGCTTGTCTGCATTCAGAAGGAAAATCTTTTCAAATCCTCTGAAGCAGACTTATTTACATTATTGCCCATCCCTGACCAATCTCTAGCAGAGGCATTGAGTGACCATGACTGGCTCAGGCAAATCCTGGCCTGTGCGTCAGAGCTGAACACATTACTTCTCAAACAAAACTGATAGCATGGAAGATAAGAGAATGATCAGTTATGTGCCATAGAAATGATGTTGACATGTGGGAGAAAAGGCAGCTAATACTTCTTTTTTGCTTTTTAGATTTATTTTTATCATTTTTGACACACATATCAAGAGAGAGGCAGAAACAATAACAGAGAGAAAGGGGAGGGCCCAGAACAGTCTCCATAGCTGGCATGTCATCAGCTTTTGACATAGTTTCACTCCACAGGTGGGTGCAGGTCCACGCAGGGCAGGAACCAGGCCAGGGACCTCCCGCATGGGAGTCACACACCTACGAGCTGGGAGCCTCCCACATGGGAAGCTCACCCCAGCGAGAACTGAACTGGGGCCACACCTCAGTTCAGCATGTGAGTTAGCACGGGCTAGAGCCGGGATATGATCCTCAGACCCTGGGGCTGCAAGATGAGCACTCAACCCACTGAGCCATCTAATACTTCGTGAAGGCACATCTGTGTCACTTCACGTGCTATATGCTTTCTGTAGGTCAGGGGAGAAGAAGAGAGCAAATCTGGTGTTTAAGAAATAATATTACTGCTAGATATTTTGCCGTGTCAATTATCTTTAAATGTGAACACCTTTAACAGCTTTTATATATTTAAATGTTAATTCATTTTAAATCTGAATTCCATAAACACATTTATAAAAGGTTGTTGAAAGAGCAGACGCTATATGCAACATTTTAAAAGTTTTTGTATTTTAAAATAATTTAATCATTTCAGAACGCATGAGTATTTGCAGAGTATATATTCAGGTCCAAGTGAAAAGTTTCAAGAGACTATGGGTAAGAGAAATGCACATAGATTGAAGGGACAGTTTCAAAAATCAAAATTTTAGTACAGAAAAGTGGAATAATAAATAAATTTAAAATACTAGTGCAAACTTAAACAAAACACTAAATAAAGAATTTTTGTGCTGTATTTATTGATTCCTTTCTGATCTTTATTTGTAGAGTTTATACTCATCAGCTCATAGCACACTCTATTCACATGTTCACTCAAAGCTATCCCTTTTTTATTTATCTTATTTGTTTTATATTATCTCATTACATCTTATTGTATTGTATTTTATTTCCCGCTTTTTTGTCTGGTCTATTTTCCTATACCTTTTCATCCCCAATTGTACATACTCTTCTTATTTAATATGCTCTGAAATACACATGAAACTTTAGCAAATATGCACTGTTACTGAGTACATATGTTTCCATTTACAGACATGATATTTACATATAAATCACATTATTCTACACCTATTTCATTCTAAGCACCAATGTTTTAAGGTACATCCACACTTCTTTATATGTTTCTAAGTTGTTGCTTTTCACTGCTCAAAAGTATTGCACTCACCATATTTTACTTATACATTCTCCACGTAATGCTCAGTTGTGAAACTCATGACTACTCATTGTTACAAAAAATGATGATGTAATATGCCCTAGCACATGGTGACTTTTTTAAATGGAGATAATTTACCCATAAGTGAAATTAGTTTGTGTATCAGTCAGTAAGGGGTGAGACAGCATCCTAGGGATTTAGGGAATGGTACTTAATACAGATAATTGAGTTAGCACAAACCCTTGGAAGGGCTTGATTGATAATATCAGGAAAAACTTATGTTAGCTCTGAAATTCCTTCCTAGCTTCCATAACCCAAGGAAAGGGAGGAGCTAAAAGAAACTACTTTCACTCTTTATGGGTAAATGACTCACAGAAAGACATCTCAAGGCTGCTGGAAAAACTCCACATCGGCTGAGTTCCATACTACTGTCTACTGCTGTCACAACAGCCCCATTCTGCCTTTCAAATTACAAGTGACTGCTTCTTGTGGAAGGAATCTAAACAAGAACTATGGTAGAAATACATTTGGAAAATTTATTCCCATATTCCATCTTCTGTGACATACGGAAGAGGGTGAATTTTACAATTTATTTCCAAAAAAGCATATTGAGCATATCAGGCTTAAGCATGAATAATTTAATAAATACTGCTTTATTGAAGTCTACAAATGGCTAATGATTTCACATACTTTTGGTTAAACCTACAATTCATCTCCCGATGCCCTTGCCATTTACTTGAAATGATAAATATTCCTGCCATTCAACGTAGATGAAAACTAGGACCCTACGATTGTATTTTGTCCTCATTTCTCTAATGTCTAGTAAGTTAAATTCATATGCTTGTTAGTCATACAGGTTTATACATCTAACTGCTCATTAATATGTAATAATTATCTTCTATTAGTTTCCCTAATTATTTTTTTATTTAATTTAGATGTTCTTAGTATTCTTTAGATATTAATCCCTTGGACACTTTAGATGTCATAAATATTTCCTCTAGTCTCATTTCTCTTAACATAAATTAATGTCCTTTGAATAGAAATCATTATTAATCTAAAGCTTTATAATTTGTGTTCTTTTAAAAAATTACTGATATAGTGTTTGATATATACCGTAGTCCCTCATATTTTCTTTAATTAGCTTGTGATATTTACTTTTAAGGAGCTTTTGTTAATGTGTTGTTTGATATTGTGAATTTGAATAAAGCACAAATGAAATTGGCTCTTTACTCTGCCCAGCAATAATGTGACTATTCTATGTAACTGAATCTGTAGATATCATTGATAGCATCATGGCAGAGCTTTGCTGTATTTTCTGAAAGTTCTGATCTTTGCTTATAAATTTATTTGAAGTCTGTTTGATGCTGCTTGACATCTTTGCTTATTAATCTGGAATTGGATCCATTGGGCTACAAATTGATCTGCTGGGCTATGCTCCTCTAAAAACTGAAGGTCCCTTCTCTGCATTCTAAATGTTCCTCCCTTTGTTAATCCATAGAAGAGGAAAACACCCATCACATTTCTTTTGGCTGGAGGAGAGTAATTTTATGATGGAGGTCTGAGGTAAAAATTAACTCCCCCCAGTAAACAAAAATAGGGATGCCATGTCATGTCTGGGTAGTACCAACATAACACTCCTCCATTACCCATTCCTTCATGAATACGTCTTGGGGATGGGAGAAGGATTCAGTTACTGTTTCAAGTGCATGCATTCTTAGTGCATATTGATCAGTCTTTCAGAATGGCTATGAATCTAGAATAAATAAAAATATTCCTATAAAGAGTTGAAACCACAACTACGTATTCTATTTTACAGAAAAAGCAAAATGAAAATAAAATGTTTTATTTTATATTTTGGAATTCATTACTTTGCTTTTGTTGAGAGTAAAAATTATATGCATTCATAGCCTTTCCACCCACCCACCCACCCACCTACTATAAATTTTGTCTCTGCCTGCTCCACGCCTGGGCGTTTGCTGTCTTGTTGTTGGTATGATAGGGGAAGTAGAATTGACAGAGCCAATAGGTAGGTAGGTATACAGTGGGTCATATGGTGAAAGCAGAATTACTGCAAAAAGGGTAATAAAGAGAATAATGGGAAGGTGAAAAAAATGAGGAAGCAAACTAAATCATACATATGTGACCTAAAACTCGGAGTATTTGGAAAATTAATGCTGTTGAGGGTGCCTGTTCGGCTTGGGAGATATTGAGAGAAGGCCAGTGGGAAGGGGATGGGTGAAAACTGATAAAAGACAATATTAAAAATGTCCATATCTTAGGAGGAGATTTGCTCCTTTAATTCTTTACAGAGGCTTAAATACTTACGCTGCCTTTCAATTTTCTAATCAAGTCTGGTGATTATTTAATTATAACTGTGCTCAGCACTGGTTGAGGTTACCTCAAATTTAGATGGGTTCATTTGATTCATTTTACCCCTAGAATAAAAGTTTCTGAAAAGAAAATGTGCCATTGGGTTAGAATCCCTTATTAAGATGGCGTGTGGGCATATGTGTGTTTAATTTTAGAAGACTTTTAATTCTAATGATAATTTTCCTACTGATAATATGGAATTCTGTGTTACATTGCTGAAGTACGCACTTACCGAGTCATAGAAAAGAACCTTTTAGAAAATACCAGCTCAAAAAGGCTACCACAGGGCCCTGTATTCTACAACCTCGGTCACTAAATGTTTTCCATGTAATGAATTTGTATCAGCTACTTGAATGAATACAAGTGAAGAATCCAATCTAGATGTATAAATACATGGAGATAGTAAATAAATATTTTAGGCATATCAACACAATTAGCTAAATCCTTCTGATTTATAAACTTATATTAACCAAAATTAGTGGTTTCCAAAAGGTGGTCTGAAGACTCTGAGGTCCCAAAAACCCTATCAGGAGGTACATGAAACCAAACTCTCTTCCTAAAAATGTTAAGATGGTATTTATTTTCTTCCTTTTTCAGTTTCATTCTCTCATCTGTGTACAGTCCAGTTGTCCAGCAGCTAGATCCCATTTGAAATTGCAGCAGACTAAATGCAGAAGCAGACATGAGAATGTGTCTTCTCTTTAAAGATTTATTTTTATTATTTTTGACAGAGAGAGCGATACAGAGACAGAGACAGAGAAAAGGAGGAGGGCTCAGAACAGTCTCCATAGTTGCACATCATCGGTTTTTCCATAGTTTCATTTCACACGTGGGTGCAGGCTGCACTGGGCAGGAGCTGGGCCGGGGTGTTCACCCCAGTGAGAACCGAATTGGGGGCACTTCCCAGTTCAGTATGGGTCCGCACGGGCCGGGGCTGGGATTCGAACCTCAGTCCCCAGGGCTGCAAAGTAAGTGCTGAATCCACTGAGCCATGCCAGCTTCCTCAATTTTTTTTTTAAATTTATTTTTATTGTTTTGAGAATGTGTCTTCTCTTAAGGGAGATACTTAAAAAGTTTTGACAAAGATAAAATGATGCTAATCTTTTCACTATTTTTAAGAATATTGTGATTTTTTTTATAAAATATCTTATTTATCTGGACTATAATGGTTTATTAGTTCTAGTTTTAAATGAATTGTAAATAACGGTTTTTAAGTGTATCACTTTTAATTTCTTATACGATATAATCAGTGGATATAATCAAGCACAATAATCATCACCTTTTTGGACCTTATATATTTTAAGAGTGCAAAGAGGTCCTGAAGTTTGAGGATCTCAGTCCTAAAAACAGTTTTAGAATAAATATACTTTTCAGAACAGAGAGGCTACTACTTTTCTTTGAAGTCTTATATATATATATATCTTTTCTAAAGAATTAAAAAAATAGGAGATGACAAAGGAAGAACAAAGACAGATGAATAAAAGAGAAAAGAATAAAGAACATGTTGCAAACAGAAGTAAAGGAAGTGGCTCACAAAACCACTCTTGACATGTCAAATACACAACAATGTCTCCTCCATAGGCATAAATAAACCACAAAAAAGATCAGAAGTCCACAGCCTCTACCCTCAAAACTACATTCATGCCCATCCCACTGGGTAATAAGAGGTATGAAATGTAAAGTGATGGACCCTTAAGATTAAAAAAAATAATAATAACAACTACTATTAAATGTTCTTTTTTTCCCGTTTTCAAAGTCATTAAGGCATAGCACTTTTATTTCATGACAGTTTCAAGAACTTCATTATGAAAAATAACCATAAAATAATTAACAAAAAAATCCTAAAAAGTTTTTGAGTACTTTTAAGACTGTGACCTAGAGGCTCTGAATCTGTGGCCAAGTAAGTATGTTTTTAAATTTCAAAATATATAAAGCTACATGTTGTTATGAAACCAAGTTTCCCCAGTATATGCATAAGTCATAAAAAATATTAATAAGCTCATCATTGTGCCAACCTACCACCAAATCAGTAAGTCTATTTAGGGCTTATAATGTAGTGTTACATAAATTTAATGATGTTATTAGTGATATTTGCAGTGATTGGACTGGCATAAACAATTAGTACTTAAGATACTGTTTCTTGCTAGAAAACAACAACACCTAGTTCCACTAATTGATCTAGTTCTGCTTCTATTAACTGCACACTTTGTACATGCTAATAATCTTATTATCAGCTATTGCCAAATTAATTAAAATTCATGTCTACAAGCATAAGCCAAAATAAAAATATGTATTCTGCTTAGCTTTTTTATATATCAAATTTTAAAAAATTGTGGAAGACCAAATGTGTAAACACTCATCTCCAGAAAATGCAAGAGAAATAAGAAGATGCATATGCCAAATTAATTTATGATAAGTTCAAAATAAGTTGTAAAAATAATTTTGCATTCTGATTATAAAGTAACAGTAAAAAAATCATGCCAATCCCTTCTTTGGTATGGAAAAAGTCTGCTATGTTTTCAGAAAAACATTGTTCATTCTTTGAGCAAAAGAATGTATCCAAAAAGACTTCTTTGATTTGCCTTTTTTATTTTTCCTGAAAACAACTAAGATATATTTTAATTTGTTCTACATTTCCTAAAACCAACCAGAGTACACACAAACACACACACCCACATGCACACACATATGCACGCACATTTTTTTTGTTGGTATTTTACTATTTTAGATTGTAATGAATCATTTCATAGTGAATAGCATAGGTTTGTGGACAACTCTTCTGCTCCTTTTTTGTAAGAGAGAAATTATTTGATACCCCATATGTATTTAGCAGCAGGGATTTGAGTTTTAAGATTGTATTATTTTTAACTCATCTTTATGACATTGAGCATATATTGGACAGTACTTTAGAATTAAGAATGTCACAGCATATTTTAGTTACAGTCACTTGTGTTATTAATAAAAAGATAGAGATGTCAGGTATGACTAATTTTAATTGAGTTTTATTAAGGTAGAATCACTCTAATCGGGAGGAATCCAAATGAGTACCAGTAAGTTTTCCTAAGCCTTTAATTTATGCTTTAAGTTTTCAGGCTGACTAGATTCTCCCAACTGAAAATTGGCAAGTACTGTGTTATGATAAAATGATACAGATGCTGCAGTAAGAGCTCTGTTACAATACACTTTTTGCTCTAAGAACAAATAATTTTTTAAATGTCAGAGCAAAATGTTATGTATATATGAATATGTCTATACACAAAATATCTATATCCATTTTATTTATGGACTGGGCACCAGACAATTGAACTCCTAAGATCTAGTCTTCTTTCTAAAAGCAGCAATAGCAATAACCACTAAAAAGAATGATAAGATAATATGTATGAGAACTATCTTTTCAGAAATAGAAGACCTCAAAACTATTAGTTTTAACGACCTCAAGTAAAATTCAGCCAAATAAAGTTATACCACATGAATCTTTTTTAATAAAAAGATTTTCAAATGAAAGATTGTTCAATCTTTCCATAACATTCTATTTCATTAAAACAAATATATTAAAATTTTTATAATATTTTCTTATGATCATTGCTTTAGGGAAATGTTTCACAACTACAACACACCCCTGTATACTCCTAAAAGACAAATCAAAACTCAGTTTATCATTTCTTTCTCTCCTTTAAACTTCATGTGTTACACATATCCCTTTTTTTTTTTTAATTTTCTCCATCTTTGGCTTCCTAGACATCTTTTTACATGATTCTCCTCCTATATATATAATATTGTCTTCTCAGTGTCCACTATACGTTCTTATTTCTCTCTGTCTCTAAAATGTTGTGTTCTGCAAGGTTCCGTCATTGGCCCTGACCTCTTCTCACGTCATCAATTAAAACAGTATGTCTATTTAATCCATGCTTCATCTACCAACTGCACCTGATTACTTTCAAAACAAGATACATGATCTTGAAACAAAGATACTTAATATTATTCAACACAACTTTTTAAAATATTGCCCAGTTGAATGTTGTCATCTGCAAACTAAACTCATTATCTATTCCCTACAATATCTCTTAAATACTGCATTTCGGCTAAACTCACTAATTTTGAGCAACTTGAGTTCTTTTGTTCTGCCTACTATTATACAAGAGGTTCACTGTGATATTTCATTCACATGTTTATATCTGTCAATGAAATCTAATATCTGGAAGGGTAAAATCCATTTTTTGTCTATTTTGTTCGCCACGGTATATGAAGTTATGCTGTCCTAGGAGAAGAGAGTTAATACAGAGTGAATCTTCTCAGTCACCCTCCCGCGTGCCCAGTTCGTCCACAAATCCTCCCAATTCCTCATCCTAAAAGTCTCTGGAATCCACTGCCCTGCCACAACCTCAGATTCTTCTTTTATGATCAATGGCTACAAATATAATAGCCCCCTGATTTCCCTGCTTCAAACTCATTCAGCTTTAGAATGTTCTCCTCTTGATTAAAACTTTGCAATGATGCTAGCTCCTTAAGATGATATATGAGAGCTGTCCAGAAAGTATCCAGCTATGTAACCATTCTTGTTATAATGACAAAGGCTGTCCCCCCCCCCCACCCCCGGCAGCCCTCGTATAAGTAATTTCTTAATTGAGCTACTACCTACTCCAATATTGTCTTCTTTCCCTTTGCAGGAACTGCAGCATCTGCTCATAGTTATTATTTTTAACTCTTCCTGAACATTGAATTTTCTGAAATTTTCTACATTTGTGACAGCATACTATACTATTCTCACAGGGCTGAATAGAGATATTGTTATAAATATCAACATATATACCTAGATGTAAGCACAGATGTAGATGTGTGCAAGTGGATGAGATGTAGACATAGGTATTTTAATCATCTTTGCCCAGTTCTTCCATTAATTTTTCTGAGCCAGTTTCAGTTCATGTCCTTCATGAAGGACTTCCTTCAATGCACAGAGAGCTGTTTTTCCCTGCCCTCCTATATAATTCTGAGACGATCTCAATTAAAGCACTTTGGATATTCTATAAACTCCTTGAGAGTAGAAATAGTGTGCCTATATAGGGCACAGGGTCACATACTCAGTAGTAAAATCACTTGTCAAAGGAGTGTGTGAATTAAGAAATGATCATCGGGAAAGCCAGGATGGCTCAGAGGGTTAAGCACTCGCTTTGCAGCCCCAGAGCCAGAGAATCAAATCCAGGCCTGGTCCATGGGGACCCATATGCTGAACTAGGGTGTGCCCCCAGTTCAGTACTTGCCGACGCCAATGCAAGAGGCTCCCGGCCCAGTGCCTGCCCTGCGCAGCTCGCGACCACCTGTGGAGTGAAACTATATGGAAAACTAATGCTGTCAACTATGGAGACTGCTCTGGGCCCTCCCCCTTGTCTCTCTCTCTCTCTCTCTCTCTCTCTCTCTCTCTCTCTCTCTCTCTCTCTCTCTGTGTCAAAAAACAACAAAAAATAAATCTTTAAAAAAAGAAATGATCATTTGTATTAATTATCTTATTGATCTACCACTTGAACAGAAATAAATCTATTTTAAGTAGAAATCTAATTTTAAGTACACCAATCCAAGCAGAAGAACCTCAAATTAGGAATCCTATAAATAAAAGTTTATTTTAGACTCTTTCCTTAAATAGGCCATTAAATATACTTAACATAAGAAAAATTCATCCCCAGATAGAAAACATAAGGAATAAATATTTACTCGTGTGAAGTATAACTTGAGCAATACTTGGAACAACCCTCTCTTCTGCTATTTTTCAATCTATTAACTAATAAGTATATCATATATTTACCAAGAAGACTTCAAAGGCTAAAATTTGATATTTGTTAAAAGCTAAATTGCTCAGAGAGACTAACAATAAACTGTTTTTTGGTTTGTTTTCACTTCTGTGTAAGAGTTCAGCCCATGGAAACTTCTTTGCACAGAAAAACAACACTGGTCTGTGATGGAAGCAAAGAATGCAACCTCAACTGTAAGTATATAACGACAAGTTTAATGCACTTAGCAATTTCTACTACATTAGGTTCTTTCCTTAGTAAGCAAGACAGTAAACCTACTAGGAATATAAGGGCTACTGCGATATCACAAAGAATACCTACTCAATTTTTTGTCATGTTACCTTTTCAACATTAAAAATACTGCCTATGCTTTCATGTAGAAAAAAAAGTGTACGCAATATCTGCAGTCAAGAGTTCATAGAGAATGAATGAACCATAAATATGTTTTACTCAATACCAAAATACCAAAGTCAACAATTTAGTCTTTAAAAAGAAATGTATGCCCCATCTCTTCATAGAGAACATATTTTCATTTTTCATATTTTCACTAACACAACTGAGAGCAAATCAAGAATAAATTTGCATGTATGTCAGTCAAAAAGAATTAGAGGAGTTGGAACTCTATTCAGGTCATATGGGAATAGAGGTAAAGAAACAAAAAAGGAAAGGAAAAATATGCAATCCGATTTTGCATGGGATCAAGATAGGATAGCTGTAGCTTCCTCAACTTACATGGTTGTCATGAGTGGTATCTGCTTTGCCAGGAGAATGTGTTGCCAGGGATAACAAACAGACCAAGGTGACCAAAGTAGTAGAAATGGTGGCCTGGAGTGGAAAGTGGCTGTGAGGCTTGGTCCTCCCAGTGAGTCCTTCATGAGTTTGGAAATAGAATATTCTTTGGTCAGAAAACTGAATTTCCACCTCCCTGTCCCATTATTCATCTAATACTGATAATAAAGATCCCCCCTCCCCCATTATTTATCTAATACTGAGAAAGCTCTAATTTAATTACTTTCCTATGAACATTTTCTAAGTTGTAGTCAAACATGCAGCAGTTTTTACTAATAACACATTACACCTTAATTGTGCTGATTTTCACTGTTAAAACAATCAGTTCCTTTCCACCCTTTAGGGCTTGTCACACTATTGGTGGCATTATTTCAAGGCTCACTATGTGTATACAATATATACTGTCGTTTTTTAGCAAACAGTGTCATTTTTTTTTCTTGTCTCGTATTGTTTTCCAGTGGGTTTTGATATGATTTCTTCTTCTGCTGTGTTCTTATCCGTATCTGCTACCTCATTAGCAGGCAGCAATTTAGCATGAGCCTGAGCCAATATGAGGCTACCTTGTTCAGTCTGTTGGATCCCTTGGGAATATTCAGCATAGACTCCTTTCTCTTCACTACAACAAGACTGTCAGCCCTTTGTGAGCTAACAACTAATCATCAATTAGTGTTTGATAATAAAGTTGCAATACATTGTACTTCACCCACCTGAAACTATTTATTTTCATCTCATTAGGGACACTTCTTTGCCAATGGCACTGAAAGCAGGTTCACGATGTAGGATTCTTTCCTTTCATATACAGTTTGTGTACGCACACAAATGATGTGGCAGAGGAAATAATGAGATGTGCGTGAAAGTGGTGTCATGTAGCTATACCATATTGATTAATTTTTGTTGCCATATTAAATGGGCTTGGGATCCTTACAAGAAAGGTGCTACTGAAGCATAAACTATTGGTTTTATATCTGTACTTGCACAGCGTATAAATTATATCCCAAAATGTCACAGACACAAAGCAAGTTTTTACCATCGTCAGCCAGCAAAAGCAATGAAGCTATTCCAGAGGGGACTTCCTCCATTATCCAAACAATTGCCAGCAGAGTCCTGATCCCTTCATTGTTATCAGTTATCATGAGTGATGGTTAGTGGTGAGTCAGGTAGAAAGAACACAGCTCAATATCTGTGTGCCAGGCTGAATCGGGCATGAAGACAGGACAATGATTTTTTAATTTATAAAAAGAGCATGCAAATATAAATAGAATCAATGTCAAGTAAATTTGGAATGCCAACATGTAATTTCTTCTTAATAAAACAGTATTTAATGTTAAAATTGTGGGTTTTCCTCCAAAATTGTTGGCTCTTAAGTGCCAATTAGCAAGTCGAATCAGGTATTATCCAGACAAAAGATTAGAATAAGAGAATATATAGCATTCACTTTTTTAACGTATATTTAAAAAATCTGTGTTAAATTCTCATATTTAAATTCATTTATCTCTGTAGGGTGCTTAGGGGAGTAGGTTCCTAATAAATTTTACCTGAATGAATCACATGTCCAAGAATGTACAAAAATGCTACAAACTGATAGGTTTGATATGATTTTTAAAATCTTGTTATGAACTTATGTTAAAATGATTTTCCATTTATTGGATTCTCTATATATGATGTCTGTTTTATGCATCTGGTACCAACTTGTTTTGTGGTGAATTGACTGATTTACTTCAATCAAAATAGGGATTGCTTTAGTACCTGGTTAAGAACACTCAGTGGAGACAGACTAGAGTTTCAGCTAGACTATTAAGACTAAATGGAACAGTTCATTTAAAGCATATTTACTTCAATGCCTAGTGTATAGCCTCAGCAAATGTTAATAGCTCTATTTTACTTCTAAGTGCAAAATCACTTCTTAAACATTTTGACACTTTAAAATGTGTTTATTAGATGTTGCGTGTTAAATTGTATATATAAGTATTCGTATAGCCCCGATTGCTAATTTGGGGGTTCCTCACAGTTCCCTAAAAAAATCAGAAAATCCCTAGGACAACGCCTAAATGACATTTCTAATTAGAACTTGAGTGCCACCTAGTGGTCACAATTGCTAACTACAGATTTACGGTCAACAGAAAAGTAGGTGGTCAAAACGTTCATAATGCAGTCTCCTGGCGTGAATCTCAGACAAACAAATGAGGCTTATATGCACACTACTCAACCAATAAAAACGTTTAAGCACAAAATTTCAGCAGAGTGTGGAGGAAACTTAGTTCTTGGACCACAGGAAGCATACAGTCTAGTTCTAAGGAGTCACATAAAATTCTTAAACGGGACATAAATATAAACTAGAAAAAATATATATGAGTTCAGACATAAATGAGAACAGGGAGAGCTAGGTTAGAAAGATAAATATGGTATTTAATAACAAAGTATGTTTTTCAAAGAAGATTATTCTGATTTAGTACAAAAAGTCAAAAAATGTCAAGTTAATGGGAGATAGGAAAGAGGTGGAAAATGATTGAGGTGGAAAATGATCAAGATACAACAGACATACAAAAATCCTTCAAAATAAGTCACAAAAACTTAAACAGGATATGAAAAGAAAACATTAGAGAATTCAGTCCTAGATTTAAAAGATTGATGTATAAACAGAGACTATTTGGAAACATATCTAGTCAAGAAAAATTGAATCTTAGATTGTGGTCTTTACAGAAACAACTTTATATGAGAAGTTCTTGAAGAGAGAGTGCTACACAAAAGGAAACTTAGCCCTTTTTAACAGTAAGTTTCTTAAAATTTATAGGCATCTTTAGACTGAAGATATAAGTAAGAAAACATGCAAGTGTTTATTTAATGAAAGCCACTGGATGTAAACTAATAATAAGCAAACTTTTAAGTCAATAAGATTTCAATTCTTACTCCTGTTTCCTAAAATCTTAGTTTAATTGCCAGTGTCCACAAGAAGAACAAACAAATAAAGCTTCTTATATGCACACTGCTCAACCAAGAAGAACATTTTTGTTAGACCCAGATGTGACAAAGGGGACACATGAGTAAAAAGTTGGCAGTATAAGCACCAAAACGGTGGAATCCAAGCTCTTCTTTCATACCGCTTAATGAGTTTGGTTGCAGATGTTATCAAGACATCTACAAAGTAGGCTGTATTCTTTAGTGTTAGTTACTGATACAGCTGTTAAATTAATTAAGTCGGTATATTTTCCCAGTCTGATTAAGATATGTTTATTTCTGTTTTCATAAAACAGCTGTGATGTAAGTACTAAAACTGATGTTCTACAAAACTCAAAATAAAATTAAAATCATCATATGCTGTCCAGTTCAAGTAAAAGTTTACTTCTGGATCTTCATGTTTTATTTTTATTTATAGGGAATACTAGTGCATATCCAGAATACAAGATTTTGATTTATTTAATTTTCTTTCTAAGTAAGTTCACATTCACCATTGGTTTTCTCACCTATAACATGGAGGATTAAAACATCAAAACAGAAAATGCAAATGCTGAAATTGGCACCATAAAGCAAAGTAAATGATCCAAGAAAGAGATTAAACTTGGTTTTAATTGAATAGTGCTGTTTCTCTACATTTTATGGTAAAATTTGTTGGGATATAACCATATAGTTATAGTCTTCTAACAAGGACCTAGAACCTTGGGTGAATCAAACGAAAGGAGGAAAAAAGGAGAGCATGATTTAAAGAAAAGAAATCTGTAACACAAATAAGACAAAGCTTCGAGGCAACTCAATGCTGCAGATGTATTGCATCTGCTCCCTTGCCCATTGGAGACAAGGAGATAAAAAGATTAAGACATTTACACAAGATGTTTGTCAACAAGATCAGATAAGTAACAAGGCAGTTAAGCCCAAGCACTCTAACCATAGCATGGAGAAAATGACTCATGTAACCACTTAACCCATTACAGAGAATATTATTAATTAATTTAACATTCAAATATTTTAATCATTGTAAACAAGGAGCTAGTTAATTTTAAAATGTCATTAATATTCTGAAATAGAAACAAGTAATATTTTAATAATCACTGTACTTAGTTAAACAGCACTGATATTTTATAATGGGGCATGAATAATGTTTTAAAAAAAAACAATTCGAAATGAGGACAATATTTTAAAACTCCATTTTCACATGAGAATAATAAAAAAAAATTATAATACACAAAAAGATTGGATGGGTGCTCAAGAATATGACTTAGTTTGTTTCTTCTTCATGGATATCATACAAGAAAGTTTTTTTCTGCTTTTTACTTTATGAGCTACTTTCTTTCTAATTTCTAATGTTGACATGCTTATACCTGAATCTGTATTCATAATAGTGTGCACGATCTATAGGCCCATCACTTTCCAAACACAACAATTAAAAATATACAGCACAAAAATTTAGAATTTTACTATTTTGCATAATAGTGAAATTCTAAGTTTTTCAAAAAGATGTAAAAATCAGAAAGAAAGACTATTTACAGTACATATATAAATGTTAATGTGAAATATATGTAGAATTATATAATATTATAAAATGAAACATCCAGTTATAAAATAAATGAAAATAAATATAGTCACTCATTCTCGGTCTTGCAGAAATGTGGCCATGTCACCTAGTCACCTCCAAATGGTGTTCTGAAGCTAACATACCACATCTGAACTGACAGAAACAGACCTTTCTCTCCCTCTAAATTATCAGATAACCTTGAAAGAAAAAATGCTATTGCATCATCTACTTGTTGCAAAAATAGGTGCATGCTCAGTTATGATAATAGTGTTTCCTTTATAAAAAGTCAAAACATCATAAGCCTTTAGATTATTTTATTAAAAAGGAGAACTATTTAATCCATCTCTATCATTTACAACTTAAATGTCCTTGTTCATGTTAATTGTGGGAGGGTACCATGAATCATGTGACTGTTAAGTGTTTTTTTCTTCTTTACACTGACTATGAGCTATCTTAACGGTAAACTTAAGGACATACCGTATCTGACAAAATATAAATACATTTCTCTCTCCAAACCCCATTCCTGGCTTCATATCGCTCCAACTATCTATCACTTTACTCTAGATCTTGATTGACCTAAACTTTCAGTTAATTTTATAATTAAATTTTTGCAAGTCAACTTAAATCCTTTCTGAAGTGCCAATTGAAAGAAAATATATGAAATACATGAGATACGAATGTAAATGTCAAAATTCTTAAATCTTAGGAGGTGAAGAAAACTATGAGCAAGCTCACCCTCTAAGGCACCTGTTAAGGCTGAATGTGCTCAATTATTATAAACGTTTAAAGGCAAAACCATTGTACAATAGGAAAAGGGCTTTAAGCTCTTAGACTTTGAATCTACTCTGTGATATATTTAAGGAGGTTATAAAAGTCCTGGTGATTCTCTCTGAACCAACAGCCTGACACAGGAATGGTGCCAGTAAAGCAGAGAAAAAGCCCAGAAAAGTCAGATCTCAGCAACAATCCCTCAGTTAACACATAAAGAAAATAGCCTAATTACTGGAAGGCAGAAAAAAAGATAATAAAAAGTACGGAAGGGTAGAGAAGCATTAAATGTGAACACACACATTGGTCTTTGCTATGGAACGAGAAATCAGCCTAGATCCTGAGGGTAGCCGTTAAAAGCAGAGACTGGATGTTTGCATAACATGTGTGGAACGAATGAGAAGAAGCCAAGAAACAGGAAAAAGACTAATTTTAATTACTAGAAACGCTCCAAGAGAAAGAACACAGAGCTGGTGGTAGGAAGGCTTCCAGCTACAGGCTGCGCGGCACTGTAGTGTCCTTGCCAATTAGAGCCAGACAGCCCCCACTGGGGACTAAGCGAGCAGAGGAATCCGACTCAGTGCAGGGCCGTATGGACTCACACACACACGAATAGAGGACACCGATGGACACCGGGGAGACCTGGGGCGGCTCACACACTTCCATGTATGGACGTGCAGGAATAGAAAACAGTGTGTGGGCTGTCCTTTCCATAAACTGCAGGTGCTAACCGCATCACCTATGGAAACGCACTGCAACAGGAATGCAATACAATTTATGTAAGAAACACTCAATTAACAACATCAAACGAATCAAGAGAGTTTAGAGAATGACTCAGGGACGCAGAGCAGGGAAGTCGAGGGTAGGATTAGCAGAACAATGGCACTAAAGCAGCCACACGGTGGATTTACTACCTGTGTTATCATCCCAATTACATCCATTGTGATACAAAAAAAATCAGAGAGCAGGAGGGCTGCTGTCTGAGACTAAACCGATGATTTCCTTCGTTTATTCAGAACTGACACGGAAGGGGGCGGGGAAATCAAGGAGACAGAAAAACAGTCAGAGAGCCTAGCAGTCCGTAGATAAAACTCACAAGTGGATCAGCAAGAAAGAGAAGTGCTTCCCAGTTAGGACCTAAGGACATTCTCCAAAGTGGGAAAAAGTCTACCCGGGAACCGACCAAAGTGAATGCAGCAGGCGGTGCTGCTGCTGCTTGACTTAAAAAAATAAAAAAATAAAAAGCCACCCCAGTCTGGGAATCAGAAAGAGGCGACAGGAGCCGGGAGGAGAGGAAAGGGCTCCCTCCAGCCTGAACTCCCGGTGCAGGCACCTCCGACACGTTTGCCTCGCAATCTCTGGGCCTCCACTTTGGAGAGGTTGCGGGGCCAAGGGGAGTGGGGGAGCCTCCGCGTTCGGGGGCGCAGAGACACACCGCTAGACTAGCGAGACGCGCAGAGAAACGGGCAAAACGCTTCTGGAGGCAAACAGACCTTGCAGCCCGGGGACATGGTCAATGAGCCTTCCCGGCGCGGGGCGCGGGGCGCGGGGCGCGGGGCGCGGGGCGCGGGGCGCGGGGCGCGGGGCGCGGGGCGCGGGGCGCGGGGCGCGGGGCGCGGGGCGCGGGGCGCGGGGCGCGGGCGGGCGGGGCGCGGGCGGGCGGGGAGGGGCGACGGGCGCTCGGGGAAGGACACAGCCACTCAGAGGCGCGGGGCGCCGGGCGCGCGGGCGCATTGGCGGAGAGCACGCGAGCCCCAAACACAGCAGCCTGGGGGGCGCCGCGCCTCCTTCCCGATATAACCAACTACCGGAGTGCGGGAGCGTAAGTGCGGGCAGGCAGCCGCCCCAGTGCCATTAAAGCCCAGGGGCGGAAAGGATGCGTTACCTGGGTCCCCGTTCCAGGGCGACGCCGGGCAAGCTGGAGGATTCTCTCTGAATGATTAAAAACTCCGCAGTTCGCTCCTGCTCCTGGCTGAGACGGACCCCAGCCACTGCTCTGTCTGAACTGTGCCAACGGACCCGAGGATGGGAGACTGGAACTGACAGTCACAGAGGAAGGACAGGGGAGTCTGGCGTCTCGTTGGTAAGTGGCTGACATTCCTATGCCAGTGACTGCTTTCTGTGACTGCGCCCTTCGTCTCCCAGGCGCTTGCAATTTTTTGACACACTCGCTTCTGCAAAGCCACTCGTTCTAGCCATGTTGCCAGAATTTAAAAACTGTCAGATAAAGCTTTTTTTTTTTTTTTTTAATGCTGTTTTGTCTGCTAGGATTGTCTGTCAGAAAAGTTGGAGCAAGAGTACATATAACATATTTGTGTATCTCATATCGTCATCCAAAATAGGAGTAAACAATTCCTACAACTAAGCTGTAAGGTGACGCGTGCCAGGATAGGGTAGGAATTTTTCTACAAAAGAGACCAAATGCTCAGGAAATAGGATGCGTTCTCAGGTACTGAATTTTTGTCTCGGGGTTGAGCGATGTGTTTCTGAGTATAGAACCCAAATCACTGGGCATCTGACAGTGCAATAACTTGTTAAAATTCAGTAGGGATGCTCTATAAGTGAAGTTCTACAAAGTTAAAGAGACTAAAACAACAGTATCTTGGATTATGCTGAGATGTTTTCTAAATGTTGTATAGGAATGTGATAGATTTTTATTTTCAAAATAATTATATATATATATATATATATATATATATATCCAGGCATTCTCATTGAGTTTTTATTGAAAAGTGGGAGAGAATGCTAATTTGCATATACTACTATGTGGTGTACAATAAGCTGAGATTTACTCTGACAATCTCAAAAATTTTAAGTTGTTTTAATTAAGTTTATTTGGGAAAACCAAGAATCCACTAAATATTTTAGAATTATATATATATATATATATATTTTATAACCTCTCTAGCATGAAAAATACTGTTCAGTGTGGTAATAAAAATGCAGGTTTGGATGTAAAAAACTTTCCAATTGTTGGATGTGAAATGGCTTACCTATATTAGTCTGTTTGGGTTTTTTTTTTTACATCTAAAAGATGAAATCACTCGAGATGCCATACTTCTACCTTGATTCTCAATTTTAACTGTAAGGAGGGATGAAAGCCATAGGTAGATTAGGATGCTAGCATTAAAAAATGCAGACAAATAATTAGGGGGTCAAATTTAAAAATTAGTGGAGACATAATTGAGTACTACTGAACTGCAAGAGAACTACAGAAATGCTTATGACTTACCACAGCAAGCTTAAAGGAGTTCATCATGATTAATAGTGTGACCCAAAACATAAAAGAATTAGTAATGTTAAATGTCCTTATTTTTTCAGAGCACCTGGGGTCAATTTTAAGCAACTCACAAATGTTTCTTTGCATTTTTTCCAACTTCATACTAAAATTATTATAAGTTCTATGTGGACCAGTTTATTACATCTCAAACTTGACAGGTGTATGTTTCCTTTGATTCATATGGGAAAAACAATATGGTTATATAAGTATATGTCACATAAAGCAAATGAATAAAAAGTACAAGATCTTGCACTCCAGTATCAACTAAGTCTAGTGAAGTAAACAAAGCACGAAATTCAAAGTTAAAATTTAAGAAAAGGAAATATGATTTTAAAAATAACATAGAATTTGAAAAGTAACTGGAGTGTGGTGGTATGATACAAAAGTGTATCTGACAATAGAAAATCAGTAACATGTTTATAACAATATAAATACCAATGTGTTGTGCAGGGCTTGGTGGAGCCTTCAAATTGTTCATATTCGAAACTTCTGGAAACTAAAAAACAAGGAGAAAACGTGCTAATTTGAATTTCTCTTTGATTTCATACACAACTGAAAAGAAAGTTATAATCCTCAAAAGTTAGAAAAAAAGAACCTTACCCCAATAGATGAACTACAATTCAGACTTTGTAAGTTCTGAGGCACATTCGCACCATACTGTGTATAGGAATACATTGGGGGAGGTAGTTGTGGAATTTTTAAATGGATTACTGAAATACCTTGTGTTTCCTCAGGTCAGCAATACTTCAACTATGAGGTACCCTGAAATAGTTATTAAGTGTGAGAGATAAACTAAAATCAGCCCATGAATAAATGCATAGGCTGTGTTTATTTAAAAAAAATAATAAAAATGAAAGTCAGTTGCTTGTGAAAGTTTACTTCAGTCTTATGTATCCAATTAAGTTTAAAAATGGACCAGATTTGGCTAAAATATACTTCTTTAAATGACTTTTGTGTGTGTGTGTGTGTGTAATTTATTTAACAGTTTAGAAAACAGTTACCGCCTTCAAGGTACAGGTTACTGTGTAGTTTAATGGCAAACCTGATTTAGTGATAAGGACCAGAGGGTGTCAGTAAAGGGTGGCCCTCCAGATTAAGAAAGTAAGTGGTTGCTACTACACTGATCTAGTTACTTTAGAGTTTGCCTTACTTCTAGAAAACACAAAGGTAAATTTTTGTGAAAATATGAAGAAAGAAAAACAAAACTTGTCTAGATGGCTGTAATAGTAGTGTAAAGATGATTTGCCTATATTTAAATTTAATTGGTTAAAACAAAGTTTTAGAGTAGGGGTTAGTGTCCCCACCCATCAAAAATCAATTTAAGAATTTAGGAAGCCGAGATCTTTAAACTGTGATTTGATGAGTTCATCCTACCACACATAATTTGATTACCTGTCTATAGTCTTTGAATTGTCTCTCTTCTTAAATATATTTCTTAAAAATTGACTGAGAGGTTTGAAATTTATGTCTCTTAATTTAAATAAGTCGGTATAGTTTGGAGTCTCAAATTCTGACTCCAAGAGCTCAGGTTTATTCATGTAAATCTTACTACTGAAGATACAAATATGAGAGAGAGATGTATTTATGACAAGGTATTTTTTTAAGAGTAGTGTTATAAGGCTGTGCTAATATGTTACTTGAACTTCTTAGGTCTTTATAGAGGAAAGAAGCCGGTCGGAAACTCAAAGCACTAGAAATCTTTGCAGAGGTCTACGGTATTTTCTGAGCATTTGTGATCAATAACTCTACATTAGAGACTGGTACCGGTACATTTTAAAAAGTAATGAAGTATATAAAACTTCTTAACACTTAAGATTTAGCATTCAAAACTGATATGAACAATGTCCCATCTCCATATCTATCCCCTTTCAAGTAATTTCTCCTGTTTTATGATTTTTTGACATTCAAATGTATATTGTTAGAAGGGGCCTGGCAAATGGAATAGTATCAATTAATATTTTTCTCAGACACTGGCACAGTTTTACGGTTAATATCTTCATTAAAAATAAATAAAACAAGTTGTAGTGCTTTATTGATAAAGTTAAGGTATGGGAGGAATTTTTAAATGGTTCTACTATATACATTTACACTTTAGGAAAATATGGTTTTATAGTTAAATTCTTTCATTAGAGTTACTTGGCAGTATTAACTTTTATCCCATGAACTTGATATATGGCTATGTATTTAACTTCACTTCTGTTTGGCCTATGATAAATATGTGCATACACTAAATATAGAGCATTTTTTATGCCTACCAAGCCCTTAGTTAAAACACAGGTGATTAATTTCATGTTCCAGAATAGTTCAACTTGTGTTTGACATTACAGCCTTCTTAAACATCAGCTCAGAAGACTTAAAAGCCAGACAAAATATGGAAGCTCTTCTATTGCTTCCAGGGAAATGGAATTCTAGAAATATGCCATAAAGTAATTCCAAAAAGTAATTTAAAGCTTTGTCTTTTTTATGGAAATAGAAAAACCAATCAATACACCATTTCTTAATCTTATATAAAGTAGTGTGAGATTTATTATTCATGATAAATTTATAAAGTGCAGTCATGTTACTTTTCCATATGTTTCTTAAGCTGGAATTCCTTGTAATCACTGTCGTTTTTACACGGTTCCAAAAATGTTTCAATGGATTCGTTTGACAACACAGGTGCAAAATTGATTTTTTTCTGATTTTCCCAATGGTCCTTGAAAAATCTATAATGACCTAAATAACTTGTTTCCCAGTGGATACTTTTATTTTTAACAAGTGGATTTCTTTCTCTTAAGATCTGGCAATAATTGCACATTTCCTCTTATGCCAGTCATGGTTACAAATACTTTCTATTCTCATTTGTATAGATCAAAAAAAGTTGAGGTCTTGATAGAAAGCAAAGTAGTACCGGTAATGTATTTGTATGAGCTTTCCTGTAAGCATACCTTTATAATTTGTGTCTGTATGCTGAAATGGACCTGCTTATGGGTTAAAGTGGCTAAAATGAACATTATTCAAAATTTAAGCAATCATATTTTGGGCAAGGGAAAAAAAAAAGAAGAAAATATCACATTTATTTGAGGGATCTAAAACTATCTTTTGTGACCATTGCCTGGAACAGTATAATTATATATATAACATTCTGTGCAGGGAAAAGGGTAGGAATCTATCTGTTCCTTAGCATTCTTATACCTTGTTAAATGCTCAAGAAAGAGAACATGTTATCTTCTATGGTGATCCAGTAGTTAACTAAAGCATATGGAGTTTAGGAAGAGAAATTTGGCTGATCACCTGGGTGATAAAACGTGGGTTGATATTACTTTCCTCTTGATAGTCATAATAGTGGCAAAAACATTCATTGTGAGGTTAAAAAAGTTAGGAAGTTTTAATTGAAAGAGATATTATAATAGGGTAATTATAGTAATAATATGTCTGGAAACATCTTTAAATACATTTTCACAAGTATTTCAGTAGTTGCAGGAGTTACATTTGTGAGATAACCAGGAGAGAAATGGTACATTTGGTGAAAAATTTACTTTAAAATGTTTGAAGTTTCATCTTTATTGTCTCAAATATTTAGTTTCATAATTTAAAAGTATTAAAGAACCCTTTTAAAACTAAACCACCCTTCCCCTTCTCTCTGTCTCTGACTGTATCTCTCTCTCTCTATGTCAAAAACAATAAATAAATCTTTAAAAAAAAAAAAAACTAAACCAAATAGAAAGATATCTTTGTATTTTTCACTAATAGAGGTAACAAAGAGTTTAAATAAAGTATTTTAAGTCTTCTAGATTTTCCCATTGCAGTTCTATGTTAGAATTATTTTTTCAGTGATGTAATATTTGCTGAGATACTATTATAGTTTATCATCTGTAGTTTATCATGACTTAATCAAATAAAATTCCTAGTTTTTAAAATGGATTTTAATTCGAAGATACAGGTAGTGACAGTAGACATTTAAAAAGAACTCTTCCTAGAAATAAATTTTTATGTAATTGGAATTTTATGATTATTAAATAGAAAATTTTTTTCTGAGCACCTTAACAAATTTAAGTGCTTGCAAATATTTCTGAAAACATGAAAAACCTCATACTTAATCTCATATTTTGTGTTTTGTCACATTTTATTTTAAAACTTTTCTGCTCATATTTCTTAATAGATCTAGAGTAATTTAATTTCATCTCTCGTATTCAAAAATTAATAAAATGATTTGCTAGTTATCATTAATTTTTCTAATTTTGAGAATATTTGATAATAGGAACTTCAAAGGTCATATAATATATAATGAAACTGAAACCTTTAACTTCATAATTCAGTGTAACAATTTTCCTCTTTCAGTGCCATTATTATAATGGCAATGTATAAGCTAGCGAATGAGAGTTCCTAACGTTAAAATAACCATTTTATTAAAAATAAGCACATTTATTAATAATAGATAATGAAGACACTTAGGGAAAAGTAACAGAATAAAATATTTAGTGTTGGAAGGAGGCTTACCAAACTCATATTTTCACATATTTGTCAAGAAGAGTAATAAACAAAAATATAAAGAAGTTAAGTGATGTGCTTAACATTATATTTAATGGGAAAGATGGAAATGGAATCCAGGTTTCTTAAATTTCTAGATCAAAGCTTTTTATAATTTATATCTTTATGCTGTACAAATTTTAATTATTTTTATATTTACTCAAATTAAGATGAAGACATAAGTATATGTAATTTGCTTGCTGCCATTTCTTATCTGTAAAACATTACTTTTTAAGATTAGAAAATTTAAACTAATTATATTAACTCAGAGGAAATGGTTGTACCCACATTCTCTTGAAAAGTACTGGAATGTCTAGACAACTTAATGGCGAGATGTGAACTTTTTCACAGTGAACTTAGTGTGTACTCACCAGCTAAATCAAATAGCACAAGGTTTTTGACAGTTTCAGTTAAGTAACCTGCAACTCAAGTGGGAAAAATAATGTGATTTTTTTTTTCCCCCAGTGATTATTTATAAATTTCTGTTATTGATATTTTTTTCCAGATTGGTGGTTTTTTGTTTGTGTGTGTGTGTGTGTTTTTTCCCCCAGCAATAAACATTTAATGAGATACTAAATCAAGCTTGTCCAAATTTGCAGCCCAGGATGGCTGTAAATGCAGTCCAACAGAAATTCTTAAACTTTATTAAACGTTATGAGATTATTTGTGTGTGTGATTTCTTTTTAGCTCATCAGCTATCATTAGTGTTAGTGTATTTTAGGTGTGACTCAAGACAATTATTTTTCTAATGTGGCCCATCCACACAAAAAGGTTGGAAACCCAGGAACTAAATAAATTAAATACAAAATCAATGGGAAATGTGGGTGAGAAAATATTTCTGTGTCTTGGAAAATTTGCATATAGTTTAAATCATGAGCTTCTTTAAGGTAATGATTTTAGAGCATTTGATAAAATGCAAAGCAAAAAATTAATTTCCAAATATAGGCACTATTTTTCTGAGTTTTTAGAATTCAAATGTCAACTTGTATATACATTATAATTTTACTGGTACAATATCAAGGAAGTTAATACAGAGAAAATTTGAGTCTAAAATATTTAGTTATCTTTGTGTTTGAACTAAAGCTTATGTATGCTTAATTTGAATATTGTAATATAAATTATTGCAGAATAAATATATGCTAAAATTTTTATTCAGTAAAACTGAACATGATAAACTATAAAATCAGCATAGTATAACTGGGTTTCTGCTGTATTATTTTTACAGGTGCTTTCTTTCAAAATTTGCATGGTCAGATTATGTCAAGAGTTTTTACATGCATGACCATACAGGATGACTTCATATTTTAAGACTTTCTCTTCCTTTAAATACTGAATATTTAAAGATGACAAGACAAGTGTAAAAAGATGAGGTAAGAGTGTAGCTAAAAGGATTAATGTTTATTCTGAGGTCTTTTACGCTAGGTATATGGCAAGAATTTGGAAATAACTCTAGTAGAAAATGTAAAATATATCATCCAAGTCCAATGAACAAATGGACCTTAAAATTCTTTGAATTTTTACTTTGGAAATGTACTTACCTACAACTAACTTTGAATTTTTCAGTATTTTCAGAAAATAATAACCTTAGTAAGAAAGAGTGGTTACCTGAGATTTAAGTTAAATGATCCAAAACAGAGTGTATTATTATTTGTGTTTTAAGCTTATAACTGTTTGTTTCTCGTTCTTTAGAGTGGTCTTGTTAGTATATATCTCAATAAGTAAAATGAAAAAAAAAATCCACATTTAAAGCAATGTCTACGTTATTTTCATCACTCAATCTACTGTGGGCAGTTGTAGTAATAAGAAAGAATATAAGGGGAACAAGTAGTTCATGGACTAACAGAGGAAATAAGTACATAGGGTGAATATAATTCAATGTGAAATGTGCAGTGATAGAGTTATACAGAACTAAGATAAAAATTTTTAATAGTTCTTCTTTTGAAGACAGCTGTTAGTTTTCTCCAACTGAGCCTTGAATTTTTCCAGCATGGGCTATTTCATGCTAGCCTTGGTTCTCTAATTGCTGCACGTACTTCTTCCTAGTGCCTAAATTATTTTTAAATAACTTTGAGTCTAAGATTCACCTAACTAATTTAAATGAATGCTGTGTTTTTTTGCGTCTCATTATAGCATTAACTTTAGCATCTTAGAGACATCTAGTCTCTGATGATACAGCCAAATATGAAGTAACATGAATGTGGCTTAACTGCTATGAAAATATGCAATTTTTATATCAAGTTTGTTATAAATAAACTTCATTTCTTCGGTTACTAAGTATGGAATATTAGTTGTTCTGGTGACAGTTGTTTTATAGGGATGGGTTCACTATGAAGCTAATGAAGCTTTGTTTACACAGGTCCTTCCAGATAATATTAATAGTAGCAACAGAGCAGTAGTAAACATTATTTTCATAATTGTAAAAATAAATCTAATATAGGAAGGCAATATGAATTAGGGGATTTTAGGGTTTCGTCTTGGCTCTAGAAATTATTGTGTAATTATAGGAAAGTTACTTAAATAATCTTCTATGTGAAATTAGGACAACCACCATAAAGTTGTGATAATATATAAGAAAAAAAAATCTGCTTTTTAATGACAAAAATAATGACATTTTTAGAAACATCAAAAGTTAAGTCTGGGAAGAAAGTTTGATTTCATTCTAATTACTTTTCTAATATTTGTTTCCTTTTTTTAAAATCATTTCTTATTGTTAATTTTTAGGGTTACAGTGGTTAGTAAAAATTATATAAGTTCCGGGTGTACAACTCTACAGTACGGTACTTCGTCTATGTGTTACAATATGTGTTCACCATCTAGAGTTAGCTTTCTTTTTGTCATTGTAATATTTAAGTTTTAATTTACCTGTCTACCAGCATATTCTATTTTTGTATGAGGCACAACACTGTCCTAATTGTGGAAAGCAATATTGACATTTATAGACAATGAGCATTAAAAGATTATTCTTTGTATCTTCTCTTTTATTCAAGTAATTTACCTGGATAGGCATTTCTTATGAAATTAGCTTTTATATAGTACAACTTACTCTTAGAGATGCAACAGAAGTGAGAGGTTTGATCCCTGACAATGGAGAGATGGAAAACATCAACCAAGACACAACTTAATAAGAAACTTAAGGAAATGTACTAGTAAGCACAACTATCAAGATATTGGTCACACACGCATAGAACCTTGGAGGACTGAACATGTTCATTGTGGGGATGGATTAAACCAATACCGGTACCCCAGACCAAAGGAGAAGCAGTAGGGATTGTACTGTGGTTTGGCAAAGACTTTTTTTTTCAGATGGTGGGAAGAGAGTCAGAATGAGATGGATGTGGAGAAGAAAATAGAAAAGTTAATTAACACAAATAAAGAAATTGTAATACAAAGAGAGAAGCTAAAATATATCAAATGAGGAAATATAAAGGATTCTGAGAGACAAGTGAAATATTGGGATTTTGGTCAAAAACATAAGGATAATAGTTCATCTCAAGATCAGATGGTATTGAAGATGAGGTTCAGCCTAATTTTGCCCCATACTGTGACGGGAAAACCACTTCCTCAGTTTATTAATCTCTCAAGCAGGAGAGTTAAAATCAATAAATATGGAGGATTTTCAAGGTTTGATCCAATGTAATTCAGTGACTGCATTTTTTTTATAAGGTCTTGATGAAGAGGAAAATTGAAAGAAACAGAATTGCAGGTGTTGACAGCTGACTTTAGGATAGATTTCACCAGTGATAATGAAACTAGAGATCGCTTTCACGACAAGAGGAGAGGCCATAGTAAAGGCACGGTCTGGTTGATATACACAGGTTTAATCCTGACTCAACAGCTTCCCTATGTGTTTACCTCAGCCATACAATAACCATTCTAAGCTTCCATTCCTTTCCCTGTAAAAGGATGATATTAATTACTACCTCACATTATTTTTTTGTTTGTGTTTGTTTTGTTGTTGTTTTTTTAAGAAGCAAATGAAACTGTACACTTAGGAGTTAAAATCATTTCATTCAATTTTATGTATAGTTGCATACAAAAATCTCTGTTTATGCTTAAGTTCAAGGACTATTTGAAGGCAGAGAAGTCAGTTGAATTATTAATAAATTACATCTGGGTGCAATCACTCCAGATTTCCAAATATGAGGAAAATCACTTATATTTTTGGCAGTCAACCTCACTGATAGTAGGATGATTTATTTTCATGATCTGAATTGTACTGGAACATGTTTAAAGCGATTACATGCTTACTAATTTTTTTTAATTTTATTATGTTTTGCTTTTCCTGAAAAAGAACATCCTTAATGTTTCTATAAAATTGCTTAGAATATAGATTTTATTTTGGGAGGAGAGAAAATGTTTCAAATACTGTTTTTGAACCCCATGTGATTGCAAAATGGTATAGAATATATTCATTTGAAAATAACTAGTTCATTAGTTTCCCCAGTTCTTTTTTTCACTCACTTTGTTTATGTTTTGTTATTTAAATAATTTTATGGAAGTGTCTCATGCTGAAAAATTGTCTGCCACTAATTTATTAAAACATAAAGACTGAAATATTTTAAATTGTGAATTGTCTGTAGAATTTAGAGCAAAAATAAAAAGATTTTACTTAAATATGCATACATTTTAAAGTTATGCTTTTCTATAAGTGTTATTTAGACATATTGCTTTTTTTAACTTGACTACTATAACAGAAAACATTATTATAATGTAATATATTTATATTTCATAAGTAACATAAAATATATGTGGTAAATCATATAGCATTTTAAATATGCGTAGGCTTTGTATCAACCAGTCAACCTCTTCCCCAGGTATCCACTGATTATTTTACTGTTGCAGAAGATTCAATACAGTAGAAAGGAATGGAAGAAACAAATCTTAGGGGATGCCAGAATAGCTCAGGAGATTGAACGCTTGCCTTGCAACCTCAAGGTCTGGGGATCAAATCCCAACCCCGACCCTTGCAAACCCATATGCTGAACTGTGGTGCAATTGATAACCATCAGGATGGTGGCAAAGGTTCTTGTCTACCAAGGGTGAGGCCCCCAGTTTGGTTCCTTCCCAGCGTGGCCCCACATCCACCTATTTCAAATGAAACTATGTCACAACTAATATGTACAACTATAGAGATCGCACTGGTCCCTCCCCACCCCACCCCCTTCCTCCTCTCAAAACAATAAAATAAGTCTTAAAAAAAAGAAACAAATCTCACAATAGTTGTGTTTTTTTGTTTGTTTTGTTTTTTCAATAAGGTATGATAATGGTACTATACCAGCTCCGGAGATACTGGATAAAGAGGAAAAAAGAAAGGTGGAGAAAGCCTCAGGCAGACAGGAGAGGGAGCTGATAGAAAGCGATTTTAAACTGTTCAATGAGGAAGTGATTAAATAAGTATTTATATCATGAGACACTTTAAAAAATGCATAAACTTGATATTTTACCTGAAATAAAAGTATCCTTTTTATCTTTCCTGCATGTGTTTGTCCTATAAGATAATAGGCTTTAGATATAACTAGATGGTTGATTTTCCAAGATTAACTAAATAAATGCCATCTATTCAAAAATGTCCTACAGTTTCTTTGATAAATATTAATTAAGATGAATGAAAATGACTTAGTGTTCCCATTATCATTCTTATTACTTCTCCATTTTAGTTGTTCTGCATGATCAAGATATCTCCTACATATTACAACATTAATAGATATTTAGAAGTTAAGGCCGCTATCTTGATTTCAAATCAACTACCTTTTCTAATGCTTATCTCGATTTGGTTATTGTTTGGTCTTAGCTAATATTTAAGCAAAGGATCTGAGATCAATTTCTATTTTTAGCTGAAGAAATTACTATCAGTTTTTTTTATCCTTTCATTTCAAAACCACTAGTGTAATTTTTTCATGAGGAAAACGGAAAACTCAGATACAAATAGATAGATCTACTTATTAGTTTTTTTTCCCTAGGTAAAAATAATACAGGTGTCATTTTAAGGATTAATTTTAAAAGACATTACTTTGTAGAGGAATTGCGTTTCAGTAACAAAAGATAATTATAACTATTCTTTTTCTAACCCTTCACTGATCAAGAGTGGAATGATGTTTGAAAATAACTTTAAAGACTATCCTGAAATACTTGCTATTAAATTACAAATGATCTGCTCCATTGGGTGTGTTGTCAACCAGAAGACCACATGATAAAACAGCTCTCACAAGTCAGAATTTTGATTGAATGAACACTGTTGTCATTATCTCTCTTTTATTCTAACATTGTGGAAATGACCATGAGTAGTATAAAAAGAATATAATGAAAGCTGAATCTTTGCACTAAAATGTCTTCTAGTTCTACCCCTCAGAAATAGACATCAACAGATTTTTGTGCATGCTTCCTTCCAGATTTTTTTACAATAGTTTTAGATATCTACATGACTATTCAAAAAGACATATAATTTTTAACACTATAGGCTATCATGATAAAGCTATATTATATTTTATATAACTAATTTTACCTAATTATCTATTTTAGTTGCAAATACAAATAAATATGAAATGAAAAGTCTTGTGTATTCATTTTTATATAATTGTGAGTAGATCTAGATGTAGAATTGCTTGGTCAGTGAGAATGTACATTTAAAATTTTGTTTTTATTGCCAAATTGTCCTCCATAGGAATGATTCCAATTAACACTCTGACTATTAGTGAACTAGAATGTCTATCTCTCCACACTGTAGCCAATCCAGTATTTTTATCAAATTTCTTGTTTGATGTATATATATATATCAACTAAATATATTAAAAAGTATCTTATTTTTGTTTTATTTTTAATATTATGAGCATTTTTTTAGATGCCTATGAAATATTTTAACCTACTATTCATGCTTATCCTTTGCTTAACTCTGAGTTAATTTTTTTCCTTATTCCCTTTAGGTGTTAAGTGAAACAAAGAAACCAGTAGCAGAAAGAGGTCAATTAAAAATGCTTTCAGGCATTGCCAAATTTTCTAAGAAATAAAATTACTATCTGTGAAAAGCCAGTGGTATCTCTGTATAAATAACATCATTTTCCTTTCCTCCTCCACTGGATTCAAAAGATCCAGTGGAGGTACAATGAAGAGAAGACAACTGCAATTGGAGAGTCAAAAAATCTTCAAGCAAAGAACACATTCTAGATAAATGAGCCCTCTTATATTCAGACTAGCTGTCCACATCTCATTCACCCAGCGCTGGTTCAGGGCATCTTGCACTGGAATAACATCTCCAGATGTGTTTCTCCCCCTCTATTCTCCAGCATGTCAGTCATTCTGATGGAATAATCAGACTCAAGTCTTGTCATGCCATTTCTTTGCTTTGATAGCTTCAATAGTTGTTACTGTTTGAAGAACAAGTTTCAGATTCTGCAACAGCTACAGAACTGTCCTTCACAGACTCTTTCTAGGCTCCTCAGCAACTAAAACAACCCCTGAGTCCACATTTTAGATTGAGCCACACCTCTCCAAAAGGTGTCTGTCATTACATTTCCCGTCTGAGTACTTTTGCTGATATTATTTCTTCTGCCACAAATGATGATTCCAGATATGTCCATGCAATAACTTCTTTTTCTACCAGGTGATCACAAGCTGCTTTAAAGATAGGAACACATATGGATCACTTTTATGTACTACTGTGCGTAACATAAACACATGAAATGTTTATTTAGTTAGATTATTACTTTATCCTAATGCATAATGAATACTCTCAATCCTGGGTCTCCAACCCCAGCTTGGTCAGGAACTGGGCCACATAGCAAGAGGTGAGTGGTGGGCATGTTAGCAAAGCTTCATAAGTATTTCCAGCCACTCCCCATCACTTGCATTACCACCAGAGCTCTGGCTCCTGTCAGATCAGCAGTGGCATTAGATTCTCATAGGAGGGGAAGCCGGGGTGGCTCAGTGGGTTAAGCGCTCACTTTGCAGCACCAGGGACCGGGGATCAAATCCCGGCCCTGGCCCATGCGGACCCATATGCTGAACTGGGAGCTCCCCAGTTCAATTTTCTCTTTGTCTTTATCTCTCTCTCTCTCTCTCTCTCTCTCTCTCTCTCTCTCTCTCTCTGTCTCTCTCTCTCTGTCAAAATAAATAAATTTAAAACAATATATTAAAAAAAAAAAAAAAAGATTCTCATAGGAGCGTGATCCCTGTTGTGAACTGCACTTGCAAGGGATGTCAGTTGCACACTCCTTATGAGAATCTAATGCCTGGTGATCTGAAGTGGAGCTGAGGCGGTGATGCTAGCTAGCACTGGGAAGCATCTGGAAATGCAGATTAGCATTAGCAGAGAGGTTTGCACCAAGACCATAATAAATCAATTACTTGCAGACAATTTTACTTGCCTTTATTCCAATTATCAAGCACACGAGTCACTCACAAAATGCTTACCGTATTTTCCGGCGTATAAGACGACCCCCTAATTTTACAGTTAAAACATAGATTTAGGCCTATATTCGCTGTATAAGACTACAGCCTCGGAAGTGGGGGGTAGTCTTATATAGCGAATATAGGCCTAAACCTATGTTTTAACTGTAAAATTAGGGGGTCGTCTTATACGCCCAGTCGTCTTATACGCCGGAAAATACGGTATTGACAAAATTCATGAATCCTACCATATTCTTTCATTTTAACATGATTCCACCCATGAACTGTAGTTCTAGAGATTAATAAATTGTTATTTAATCGCTATAATAATAAATAGCCAATAGCAGTAAATAACATCCCTCAATCTTTAAAAGGTTTTAATCACATATAGAGTGAGCTCAGTGATAGTTACTGTTAATGTGCAAAATGCTATTATATGCAATTATAAGAGGCCATAATTCAATTGCAATAGATAATAACAACAACTATTTAAGTGTTATTTGTAGACTAAAAATTCCTAATTTGGCCATGACACTAACCTAATGTGGTGAATGATGATTTCATAAAAACAATACCGATAGCTCTTGGCATATGGATATATGTCAACATGTTTCCCACCTCACTGTCTCTGCACATATTGTTGTCTTGGCCCGAAATGCTCCTTTTCTTTCTTCACTTGAATATTCTCCACTTATCATTTACATCTAGAATATCACTTCCTCAGAAGCCTACCATCTGTTTCATAATTATCTCTCAGCAAAAATATTCCCTTCACAGTATCTCATGTGATTGCATAATTATTTGAAT
This sequence comes from Craseonycteris thonglongyai, assembly GCA_004027555.1. Classification (NCBI taxonomy): domain Eukaryota; kingdom Metazoa; phylum Chordata; class Mammalia; order Chiroptera; family Craseonycteridae; genus Craseonycteris; species Craseonycteris thonglongyai. Next base: position 45,556 of record PVKE010007675.1, read on the forward strand.
ATATATGTGATAAATAGTATAGTGCACTTCCCCTGTTGAAACTCTCTAAGAATTCAAATGTTTAATGTATTTCTCAAGTAGCACATTGTCTGGAATATAGTGGGCACTTGATAAATACTTTTTGAGTGAATGAATAAACACATGAACACAGATGCAACCTGGGATAGCTATTTAATTCACAGTTCCAACAGTTGAGGAATTAGTGTTTCCATTGATCTCCTTAATGTGTTGTGGTAGGGGGACTGTGATTCTTCTCATACATTTCCATTTTAATTTTAATTTCTCAAGATCCATTGCTCTCTTTGTTGTTGGGCCCAGAATCATTCAGCCACATACCTTCTGTTCTTCTGCACAGGTATTTTCTTAGAACCTAAATTAATTTAACTAAAGCCTTTCCTATCCTTGATTGGAGAATAAAATTTAAGAAAAGGAATCAGATTTTTTTAAGTATGCTTTTTAAACGTTTGCAAAATTTATTTCCTAGAATGTTGCTAGGAATTAGGGAATTAAAATTAAAATGCTGTAAGAATTAACTTTTAAAGTTTATTATTTGGGGAAGCCGGGATGGCTCAGTGGGTTAAGCACTCACTTTGCAGCGCCGGGGACCTAGGATCGAATTCCTGCCCTGGCCCGTGCGGACCCATATGCTGAACTGGGACCTCGTCCAGTTCAGTTCTCTCTCTGTCTCTGTCGCTGTATCTCTCTCTCTCTCTATCAAAAATAAAAATAGGGGAAGCCAAGATGGCTCAGTGGGTTAAGCGCTCACTTTGCAGCCCTGGGGACTGAGGATCGAATCCTGATCCCGCCCGTGCAGACCCATATGCTGAACTGGGGAGTGCCCCCAGTTCAGTTCTCACCGGGGTGAGACCTCGGCCCAGTTCCTGCCCTGTGCAGCCTCATGCCCACCTGTGGAATGAAACTATATGGAAAAACCAATGATGTGCAACTATGGAGACTGTTTGGCACCCACCTCCTTCTCTCTGTCGGTGTATCTCTCTCTCTCTCTGTCTCTCTGTCTCTCTGTCTCTCTCTCTCTCTCTGTCTCGCTCTCTCTCTCTGTCAAAAACAATAAAAATAAATCTTTAAAAAAATAAATAAAAATGAATAAATAAAATATATTAAAGTTTATTATTTTATCATATTAGAATATTTATAAATTGCATTATCAGAGATCAGTTATGATTTTATACAGATAGTATGGCATTCTGAACTCTGTGGATGCTCTGATGATACCTAAGAAAGTGTGAAAAAGTTCTTTTGTCTCTAAAACAAGACTACCAGTTAATCAATAAACAACACAAAGGAGGTTTCTATGACATGCTATATTCCCCTTTAAAGCATTAATTATATTAAAGTAGTGCAGTGTGCTTGAGTGTGATACTGTTATGTTACAGAATTACATGCCTATGATTTTGTGATAAAAGATTTGGTATAGCTTACCAGCTCATAAAAAAGGAGCATTACTTCTGCCAGATATTGGCCCAGATCTCATGTGTAAATAATTTAAAAGTTTTAAAAACTGAACTAATGAACTTCTGCTCTCCAGCTTTGATAAATGTCCCTTGATAAGTTCTGAAAAGTCAGTAGTAAATTTAGAATTTTTATACTACTTGAACTTCGGTACAAAAGTGTGGGGTCTGGAAGAAGCTGACTCCAAACCCCTGTATCTAATTGGCCACCTGACTGTTTACTGCACTATACCACAAGAGGCCTCATACACACAGGTGAGCATTCCAGTTTATATGTCCAAGCTCCCTTTACCTTCCTTACTCATCTACCCATAAGGTCTATAGGTATATGCACCTATTTGCCCAAGGAGGTGGACCCAGATAGGAGGCCTGCACAGGACCAGGAGGCAGGCTTCAGGGTATTTTACTAGAGAATTCTGAGTTCCAGGTATTCAGTGTGATCTAGAGCAGGAGGTGGTAGGGTGGATACAGGCTCTGCACCTCTTTTCTTGGGATGTCAAAAACCTTCCTTTCTAAGGAGAGGGGCACAGCTGGAGAAAAGATAAAGCAGGGTCCCCTATGATGTGTTAGGCCCAAGACAGGATGATAATAAGAAAAATATAATGAAATTGTTAGGAAAATTTTCAAAATATCTCTCTATTATGAATATTATAATAATAGAGGGGCATGATGAACAAATTAGTTGGTTGGGTCCCAAATCAGCCTTATCACTTGATAATCTAGAGGTGAGGTTATTTAATATCTTTGTATTTCATTCTCCTCAGTTAGAAGATAGTAATAATACTAACCTAAAAAGGTTGTTGTGAGAAATAAGGACTATGTAAAACACATCAGACAATACCAGGCATTAGTAAACACTAAATAAGTATTAGTATTATTTTGAAGTGCTTAATATATGTAGGATGCATCCCATTTAAGGTACGAACTGGTCTACCATACACTTCTGTATCATTTAGAAAAGAAGTTCAATAGAATTTTATAATGAGGTGGGCACTTCTGCTGTGGCATGAGTTACAGCCCAGGTCTCCATCTTAGGCATAAGTGGTTCATCCCTCCATTTTTCTTAGAACACTTTCATTGTACAAAGTTTGACTAAAAACCTATAACTATGCTTGAAAAAAACACCACTAATTATGTAATTCACAATAACTTTTTATTTTGCTGCTGCTTTTGCAGCTACCTCCATTGATCTCTCTCCCTTTTCTGAGATTTGGAAACAAAGAGAAAGCATGTATCATGACTGTTCCATCTAGTAGAACATATTGGTTAACAATAGTAATACTGGAGCCAAATCACCTGGGTTTCAAAAGTCAGTGCTTCTACTTGAGCAAGTCATATTCTCTTTGTCTCATTTTCCTTATCTGCAGTGACCTGAATTAGTAAATTGAAAGTGGCTTGCTCAACTGACTTAACTTTAGCAACTGACTTAACTTTAGTTTCATATTTATCTGAGCATCGTGGAGAAATAAAATGAAAAGTAAATGCACATAGTGTCAGATTCTCACAGAAATCTTCTTGCCATCTTTTGAAATATTACTTAAATGAATATCGCTTCATATTCTGACTATGGTCCATGGTTACCCTAATTCTATCTTGGACCAGTTACTCCAGAAGTATATTAAAAAATCTATTCATCACTGCAGAATAAAAACCTACATGAAACACATTAAACGAAATTCTCTAGAAAAACAAAAAACAAAGTGAGAAAACAGAAGCAAATTAATAATGATTTTCTTATTTCAGAATAAAAACCTACATGAAACACATTAAATAAAATTCTCTAGAAAAACAAAAAACAGAAAGTGAGAAAACAGGAGCGAATTAATAATGATTTTCTTCTTGTCCCGGCATGTTTATTTTTCATATATACTGGTTGCTATACATTTATATCGTCAATTATTTAAATAATACTGACAAAGACTTTGATCAAAGCTTTTATATATATTTTCTTTTATCACAGCCCTACATTAGTCTGATCCTCTCTGTTTTCCACATTTCCCATTTTAAAGAGGAAAGAATAAAATCTTGCTTGTTCTATTGATTTTATTTCTAAAGAGTGGATGATGTGAATCTAGTCGATGGTTGAGAGTATTATACAATGAATTAGTTTCTGTGATAACTACTTTTTGTTGTATAGTAGAATAAACAGACATTAATTTAAAACTTGTAAATTGGAAACCTGGGGCTTGTTGCAGTACAGCTAGTAGAAACACATTCTTTCAGAATGTGATTACTTCCATAATTCTTGGGGATGGAGAATGACTGCCAAAGAGTCAACTCTGTTCGGGATGTACTGACTGACACATTAGAAGAAAGAAATATAGAAAATGAAGATATGAAAAAATATGTATTTTAGGCAATGTAATTTAAAAGACAAACCAAAGCAACTTGTGGACATTTTTTTATATTTAAAAGAGTAAAAGAAGAAAGGTGGAAAATAAATTTATAATAGTTTTAATATTTTAAATATATGAACTATTGTATTATGATTTGGTGGAGAATTTGCTATTATATTTAGATTCACTCAACTGTTGCCATTTTTCAGAAAAAAACAATGCTCCTATATCAGAATTAATATTCCAAAAAAGAAAAAAAAATGGAGAAAAAGAAACCTATACCTTAAAGAAATAAAGATTTATTTTTAAATTGAAAAAATAAATCCAAATGAAGTATATAATTATACATATTCAGGTTAAGGTATTTATTTCTTTCTGATGAAAAATTGTTTTTTTAAATTGTAACGGAATATATTTCTAGGTGTTGGACATATAGTTAATATTTCAGTGCTTTGCATAATTTAGCAATTTATAAACTTGAGGGGTTTCTCAGAGTTTCAACATTTTCATTCTCAAGAAATAATCATGAAATAAAAAT
>PVKE010007676.1:0-19285 GCA_004027555.1 Craseonycteris thonglongyai
TTTTTTTTTTTTTTTTTTTTTTTTTTTTTTTTTTTTTTTTTTTTTTTTTTTTTTTTTTTTGTCTCTTCTTCCATTTTTACTCTCTGTACTTTCTTGTTAAAGTAATTTTCCTTTGTGGCTCTCATTCTTTTTTCCCCCATTGAAGGCTATGAATGTAGAAAATTATCACAATTACTCATATAATTGAGCCTCTTTGTAGCAAGTGCAACTCCAGTAGCCTTTCTCCATCATGAAAATGGTTTCATTATAGGGTTTTTCATATTCTCTGACACCATCTACACAGAGGAACAGGCGTGCAGATGAGATGTACTAGGAACAGGCTAGATCAGTAAGGTCACAGTAGGAATAATTAGCTCTACTATGGAAAGAGCATCTAGGCCTTTTACTGCAACATAAATGTACTGTCCATGGCTTTTAGTCACAAAAAAACTTACTAACAAATGGAGCTCCCGCCTACTACTTTGAAAAAAAGATTTGTATCAACACTACAATTTTCCATCATTAAGACTAATAACACAGAGCCTAGTATACATCAAGGGGAATAAAAAGAAAAATCTCACATTCAAGTGGCGGCTGGGTGCTGACCTTTGTTCCCTTTTTTTGTGTACGACTTAACTCTTTACAAAAAAGAGCCACACGCCACACCAACATGCAGGTGAACTCCAGCCAGTACTAGCAAAGCATAGCATTCAGTTGGAAAATCTGATAAAATCTCCATGCAAAATAATGCATTTCATTACATATTCACTACATTAATTCTAGCTACACACACACACACACACACACATACACAAAGAAGAGTAGAATTGAAAGTAACGTTGGATTTTAGCTATTTGGATGCAAAGGTCAGTTTTCACAGAGTATGAATTTGCATGTCCAAGCTCCTTTGAAAACCAGATCAGTCCCAACAACTGCACTTTCAAAACTATGTGAAAAATACCAGACAATGAACTTTTTACTTTTACCCTAATACATTTCATTATTTAGATGGTTTATGTCTGCCATCGGACAGGAAACGGGCCCTGAATCCAACAAACATTTGTTCTGATGTATTAAGGCAGTGTGTCTGGACATCTATTATTTTACCTTTTCTTATTCAGGCAAAATCTCAAGGGAGAAAATAAACAAGCAATCTCCACCTTTCAGCCAAAAGTACTTGGAATCATTACAGTCCCAAGGTTTACAAACATCTTTCAACTCAGTCTTGTCTATTTTAAGATATTCAACATCTTTTGCATAGCCTCCCTCTTCTGATGCATTATAAAAAGAACATCCAAGCATCTTTTGTTAGTACTATTATGTTACCAAAAACCTAGCAAACTTTATAGGAAATTTTGAAATTCTCTGAAACCTAAAGGATAGGATGATATCTCTGAAGAAGTATTGGCTAAAATAGTTTAATGAAAGGAGTTCTCTGTGTGCCCTTTTGCTTCATGAGGGGGTCACTGGTGATCTTTAAGTTATAGTGTTATTATCCTCACTTAAGCCCATTTGCTTTAAAATATTTCTAAATCTGTATTTTTGTAATTACCTCTAGATGATATGACCTGTACATGAGAATATTGTGAATGTGTAGATTCATGCATCCCAAATATGTGACAGTTCAATCAAAAATAATCTAAACTTATACTTGTACATGTCATGATGAAAGTATCAATAAATGGCTTTTAATGTTTAATTCATAAGTATATGTTGTGATATTAATTTAGAAGCATATAAAGCAGATTTTTAAAAATAATCTCTTTCTATTAGATTATGCACATTTAAACAATAAGTGGCTCAGGCAAAATAAGTCATTTTAATGTCATCTGTGATGGATTTTTCTTGACAGCTACTGTAAATTACAATTATACTGCTTCTTTCTGCACATGAAAGTAAGCATTGCAATAAATTATCTTTTATTTCAGTCCATCATGTCTGTTTTTCAGAAACAGAAAACCTCAAATAGAAGTTCAGTACTATTGTAAGAAAAATACAGTAATTTGTGATCCAGTTTGCAAGAAAAAAAAATGCACCACTCTTTTGGAAAACAGTTGTTGGCTTGCAAAAATATTACTAATTATACTTAAACATTCTTTGTCATTAGAGGGAATCTTTGGGCTGTTGAATTCCTTCATTCAAAGACTATTGTTTAAAATAAAAATTTGGTAAGGTTAAGGTAAAATTTCATAACTTAAGACAATCGGGTGCCATTTGAGATCATTTTAGATGTAACCATTTAGAGAATAGTGCTGTTTGTAAGATTCATGTAAAAATGGTAATAAAACTAGTATTTCCATGTGCATTTCTATTTTGTTAGAAGAGTACGTACTTGAATATAGTACTTTTCTGCCCTCTTGGGGAATGTATTCTTAGTCATAAAAATGTAGTTGAAAATATTAAAATTTTAATTTATCCAGACAGCACTTCAGTTGAGGAAAACTACCTATTGAAAGGGAATTAAACTGAAGAAAACGGTCACAAGATGAAATTCCTTAAGAGAGATTTCTTGTTCAACTATAAACTATAACTGAAACATGAAATACAGTATAATTTTAACATAAGTTCATAAACTACTTTTATACATCTTCCTGGCTCTCCCCTCCTCTCTCCCCCCAAATATTCTGTATGAAGGGCTTCAAATCATAAATGTGTTCAGGCTCATGCAGAAGTGTCCTGCTGTCTTAGAGGACTTTTAGTTAGAAAAACCCAGGAGAGTTTTTTCTGAATATTTCAGCAAAAAGAAGGCAGATTTTGCTGGTGAAATGTTCAAGGCAAGAAGACTCTTGTGCTCAGAAAGGGTGCTGGCCCTGCTATAGCTGCTCTTAGGTAGCACCTGTGGTGTTTCCTGGGCTTCCGTGCCCACCCAGCCATCTCTGTTCCCCAACACCCCAGTCAAGAGAAGCACACATGCCCCACCTGCCAATGCCACGATTAGGGTTACCAGTACTTGCTACTACCGGGCACCTGGATGGTCTCCATGAAGTTAGATTTAAACCCTCAAATCAGGTAAATCTTGTGCTTCCCATGTATTCCAAAATAATAGAAAGGGTGTGCTTTTAAATAGCAACTAGGAGCATTAATGAGATTTTATCCCATTTAGTCCCAGTAAATTTGTGTTAAAAAGCTAACTACTTTGGTCATTTCAAAGAGAGTTTATGAGATCAAAACCAGAAGCTCTTAATGCTGTGACCAAAGATTGAAGTTCCCCTTAGGATGTAATAGTCACTTAGTAGTGCCATGTTTTCCTGAGGAGATACAAGATTTATCAATGAGTGGAAAAGTGGAAAAGTAAATGTCTCCCGAGTTTAAACAAACAAACAAACAAAAATGCTAACTACTGGTTCAAGAGGAAAATACTCTGAAAAGCAAAGAGCAGTGTGTACTTTGCTCCTGGGAATCAGGCATTGAGTTAGGTGCTCAACCAAGGAATCGAAGGAAATTTGTCTGTTCTTTTCCTCTTTCCACATGGCTGTGAAATCCTCTGACCTTTGCATCTATGACATACATTCTAGGATGCTCCTATAACCAGAAGTTCCAGCAGGATCCAGGCAGCAGTAAATCATTGCAAGAGAGTGCACTCAGATAACTTTAGCGGCCTAGTAAATTGCACAGCTTCTTTTATGAAGATGAATGAGAGGTATGGTGGGAGGAGGGACCCCCAGTATCTTTTTCAGAGTGAGTTTTCTTCCTCTGCTCTCATTGGAAATTCAAATGCAGGTTGTCACTGTAACACATTTAAGATGTATCTGTAATGCCTGACAATCAGTTAGAGCCTCAAAGGAAAGGTAGTCTGTTGTTGCTGTTGTTTTTTAAGAAAAGAAAACAGTTTATATTGAATGCTGTTAGAATCATTGAGGTTTGTTGAGATTGAAGTAACATAATTTACGGGTTTAGGCAGAACCCATTCTTGTAAGAAAAATTTAGATCATTATATATTGTTTAATAATGTCTCTTCTGCCCTCTCTATTTACTCTTCATCTGCAGTTTCTATTCCGAAATTGTGTGGTACAAATAGAAAAGCCTTGGGAACCTTGTTTAAACTCCTGCCCAAAGTGCAAAGACACACAGAAATAACCATAACCTTAAAGTACAACATAGATAAAAGCATTGACTCGTCATTCTTGTCCTCAATACATGCATGGCTTGCCTATTTCTGCGCTATCAGTTATATGGAAATTAAATCTGAATGAGAGTCTACCCTTCTGCTGTTTATAGTGACATCCTGGTCTAAGTAAAGATAGTTTACAGGGCTGGAGATAAAGGTTAAAAAACATTTAATGAAAATTATATTGACATGAATACTCATAAAGAGGCTGGCTAAACACCTTTGAGTTAATGTTGAACTAAATGGAAGATCTTTTGGAAACTCTAGTTTGGGATCTAAGAACTTTGGTTTTGTTAAGAATTTAAATAGTGGTCTTGTAAACCCCAATCCATTGTTATGGTTAGGGATAGGGCACTATACCCTTCATTCACATGAAAATATAAATTGTTAATGGATATATGTTCTTGTCTTTCTGGTGCTCACAGAAATAAACATGTACACCTGATTTCAAAAACAAATTCTTTACCTTGTATGTGAAGATTTTAGGATTGGATTCTATGGGTCAATTTCATTTTTATGGAGATGGAACCCAAACGATTTGCATGTAGAAATAACTAATAAGGCATTCAGACTTAGGAATCATAATACTTGCTCCTCTTAAGCATCACAGTGAGTAAAAAGCATTCTTCATGAATTTTGTTAATAGTGTAGGTCTTCAGTGGAAATCCTAAATGATCACAAAGTTGTGGAGTATTTCAAGAATATACACAAAGTAGAAAAAGTCTGTTTGCAAAATGTATAATGTTTTGCAATAGACCAGAATAAGGGAACTACAGAAATAAGAAGTTACATTTCTAGATTGTAATTTTTTTTTTCTTTTTGGTTCAAAAATCAGTGGTAATTTTCACAGTCTTTCTGTGAAACCCATACACACCAGGCAGGTTTTTATAACCTGCATTATATGTACATGTGTCTTTGTTATATTGGTCTATTATATACATATATATGTTATGTGTGCATTCTCACTCACTTATTATGTATTATAAAAGTGGCCTTGTTTGAATGCTGTACAAAGCAAACAAAGTCAACTACTGAGTTACATATATACCTTTTTTCCTTCATCTATTGAAAGGGAGTTGTAACAAGCAATGGCAAAAAAAGCTAAATTATTTCAAAGTAATGAAAACATTGTCTGACTGTAAACATAACTGACAGTTTTTTCTTTTTCATAGAATATTTTTCAGTAACTTTGTTTTATCAATGTATGCATTAAAAGCTTATTTAATTTAATTAAATATTTTGTTTGCTCGCTTTTAAAGCCACATAACTCATCAGAATGGTTTGCAAGTCTGTCCACATTTTGTGGGACATGGAATAGGATCCTACTTCCATGGACATCCAGAAATTTGGCATCATGGTAAGAAAGTTAATCTGGGAGCTGTTTATTGAATGGAATCAGGATGAGTCAGGTTTGCTCCTGAAGGTCTAATTTTGAATCCACATTATCATTTTTGTGGGGCAGAAGGTGTTACTTACTCGTAACCAGCACATTACTGGATTAGAGCCCAGTAGTTTCATTCCCAAAGTAAGGTTTATTTTGTTTTGTTTTGTTTTTTTGTCTTCTCCTAGAGGGTAATGGCTAGAAAGCACAGGGAATATTTGTCTAAAACAACGTCACTGAAAACAAAATACTGCTGCATCAATGTTGCAGCAGCATGCACATATGACTGTTTTCTGTTTTTCTTTCTCTACCCCCTTCTCTAACTGCTGACTGTTGTGGTTAAACTTTATTACATCCTACACAGTGTTGACAGCTGATGTATTTAGCAGCATGTACTCTAGTGATTTCTAGATTATACCCACCCTGTGTTCCTTCCCCAGAATCTCCTGTTTTTCACTACCTAGGTGTACACCCTACAATGGGAAGGCAGGAGTGGGCCAGAAGAGGTGGGGGGATTGGGGTTAGGGAAGAAGGCAGCTCTTTGGAGTGCCCCCAAAAGGGATGCACACCTGCACAGGATCAAAGGAAAGTTGGTTGTGGGGCCTTGACCTGTGTGCTTGGTGTGGGAGCGGTCCCTGGAGGAACTACTCCCTGGAACCCATTCCCTGGAAGATCCCTGGAAACCCAGCAGGTCAGAATTCCCTTTGGACCTAAGAGCCCCACCTGATGCAGCTCAAAAAGGATCCAGGTGGGATCCAGAAAGGGAATCTCAGACATGTATCTGACCCAGAATGAACACTTGGAATTATTTGAAGTCATCCCTGTTCTTACCTTCTATTCCAATCTGCACTCTAGGTGGCTGTCTTCCCATTGCATCTATTCCCCAAGACATTTTTCTCTTTGGGGTGGGCGTGGACCCAAGGCCTGGATCCCAGCTAGCCAGGAGACCTCAGAGCAAGTGACCAGGGGACAGTGGAGGGAAAGGAATCATAACAAGTGTCTAAAACACCCAGGTTGCCCCTGCTAGGCCTTGGTGCATCCTTCTCTGGAGCTTTGACCCCAAGAATGCAAAGGCTGAGACCCCAGGAGCCCTGTGCTTAACCCCTGGGTGGTAGCCAGCACCCAGGATTCTAGAAACCTCTGCCCTCCCTTCTACCCTAAAAGAAAAAAAACTAACAACTTTCCTGAGCAGCCCAACCCCTCTAATTCTGTTTCTGTCTATCCTTTTCCCCATTTCGCATTCCTGCTCACCCAACCCATGGTTTTTGTTTTGCAGCAAATGACAGCGATCTCCTCATGGAGGAAGGAATGGCGTTCACCATAGGTCAGTGCCTGAGTTTGTTTGAGAGCAGCGGCTTCCCTGTGGAAGCAGCGGGCCTGGCCTAGGCCAGGCAGTCCCGTGAAGGACTAATAAAGCCAATCAGCATAATGAAATAATTCAGACACAGAGCAAATCTGATTAAATAATATCCTCAAGCCCCATCTTTCTAAATCAGATACTTATCAACACATTTAGGAGACGGCAGCCGTCCAACCCTCTCATTCTGTTCCCAGCATAATGTAGTCTTTGGGGTGTGTGTGTGTGTGTGTGCGTACATGCGTGCGTGTGTGTGTGTTCATTAACACCCAGTAACTAGAGGTGATTATGTCCCTTGCTCCCTGTCAGCAAGTGGCATGAACTCTATGGTGGCCCATCCCCAGCTGATCGTGGGATTGGTGTCACCACCAAATTCCAGTCACCGAAGACCCTGAAAAGGCATCAGACTTCTGACTATGAGACTTAATAGAGAAGCAATTAGAGTGAAATAAGGAAATTGTTCTTTGCTGATTAATGAACATTTCGAGCATGTTTTAAAAATTCAAATATTTTTTTTAACTGACTGGTATTTATAAGAGGGACTGGTGTTTGGGTGGTTATTATCCACAGGGTCCTAATTAAGACTTGATTAAAATGCCCTTTTTTCTCTAAAAGATTACGAATTAGGCAACTTCGTACATCTTGAATGCCGCGCATTTCCTCTCCCTACTGTTTAGTTTGTAGTATACTATGTAAGCAACATCAATTATCAGCCCTTTCGAGATGACAACATGAACCCTTGGGGGAAGTACTTAGGAGGAGGGGGTGGAGAACCTTCTTATTCGCTTTTTTGATAATCAGGCGAAACAATGTTTGACAAGAAGGATTACATTGCTGCAGTAAATATTTTTCCTCTTACAGAGCCAATCATAACCGAGGGATCCCCTGAATTTAAAGTCCTGGAGGATGCATGGACTGTGGTCTCCCTGGACAATCAAAGGTGTTTTTGTTTTCTGCCCCGTTGCTCTCCAGTTGTGCGGGAAGGGAAGCTCCAGCCCACGGGCGGGCTGCGGCCCCCGGCCCGCGGGCACTGCTGCCTGGCCTGACCGCCTTGCCTGTTTCAGGTCCGCCCAGTTCGAGCACACGGTTGTCATCACGTCGGGGGGCGCACAGATCCTCACCAAGCTGCCCCACGAGGCCTGAGGAGCGGCCCGAAGGTCGGGGAGGCTGGGTGCCTTTTCTCTCCTAAACTGCTGACATCCCGCTGCCTAACTTTTAGGTCGCGAAGTAACTACCCAGCACCTAGTAGCATCTTGGAAAAACCCGTGGGGGTTGGGGGCAGTTGGGAACTGGGATCCGGAGCCCTGCGTGGCCGGGCCCTGACGCTGAGTCCGGCTCACCAGTTGGGGAAACGCTTCTGCGGGGAGGGGGCGCGGAGCCCTGGTTTGACAGATGAGGGATTCCTAGAGGATGCATGGTTTTCTCTTTTCTTGGTCTTGGCTCTACCCGAGTAAAAGGCTTTCACCTCTTAAACCTATGGTGTCTGCGCTCCTTGCGTCTCTGACAGCTACTAGGGGGTTGGAGAGGGTAGGCGGTTAATTTCTGAGTCTCTGAACTTCTCACACACGCGTGCAAAAAGAAAAGCCCAGCCTCGCTGTGAGCTTGGCATTTTTTAAAGACTCTTTTTCTCCCCCTTGTGGATCCCACATTGGCTGGCCCCGAGGGCAGCTGCTGGCCAGCCCTTCTGGTTCTTTCCCCTTTGTAGCTGCTTGGCAATGAAAAGATTAGCCCGATGGAGGGGTTGGTTACAAACGTTTTCTTGCCTGGGGACCCAAGGCCTGGCCTTTCTGCAGGTCTTTGTCAATCTGAAAAAGCACGATTTTCCTGGTCCCCTGCGGCTTCTCCTCCCTGACCATCATCCTGCCCTGCAGACCCGCCCCAGAGATTACTTGAGAGACCCTCCCCCTGCCCCCCACCACCACACGCGAGACCGTGTTTGTTGCGCTAAGAATGGAGCATCCTGCCAGGCTGGTCTAGCCCTTTTCCTTTTTTTTTTTTTTAAATACTTTATTTATTTATTTATTTTTGACAGAGACAGAGAGAGAGAGAGAGAGAGAGAGAGAACTGGACTGGGGGAGCTCCCAGTTCAGCACATGGTTCCGCACGGGCCGGGGATGGGATTCGATCCTCAGTCCCCAGCGCTGCAAAGTGAGCGCTTAACCCACTGAGCCATCCCGGCTTCCCTGGTCTAGCCCTTAAACTGACCTCTACCTCTATGGGCCCCCTTCAGACTCCTGCTCAGGCCCTGGAGACCCAGAGGATCCCAGCAAGAGATGCGGGAACTTCTGAGCAAGGGCCTCGTTGGCCAGATTGGAGCTGGCGAGTTTCCTACAGTTCAGCGCTCCTGCAGCTCCACCTGTCTCAGAGGCAGGAAATCCAGGGACCCACACTCTGCATCTCCCAAGGCCCATTCCTGCCCGAAGTGCCCTCCCTTCTTCCTCTGATGTTCCCCAAGACCTTGTTCCCACCTGGGCTCTAACAGGCCTCGTACAAAGGAGCCCCCTCTGGCCAGTCTTAAGGACAAGTCCAGTTAGAGTGTCCAGCGGTCAGTGGTTGGGTTAACTCCCCTTCCTACTAAGGGGAGTTTAGCAAACTTCCCAGTCCACTAAGTACAGCTTGGGCTGGAGAGAGCCAAGGAAGTGCAGGCACCTGTAGTTCGCATGACAGGTGGCCTCTGTGATTGGGTCCCAAGAGCCAGCTCTTTGTGGTACTGAGTGTTGGGGAAAACAGATAGGAAACGGGGACCACTGAGCATGCTGGGAAAGTTGTTCAGGTCAAGCTTTGACCTGAACTCAGAATTCTCTCGGTCCTCCAACCTCTCCAGCTCTGCCTTTGCATCCAGGGATGGGGAATTTGAGCAGAGATGATTCCCATTCTTGTGGCTCAGAGAGCCAGGAAATACGAGAGTGGGGGTGAAGATTGACAAGGTCCACAGAAAAACTTGTGGGGTCCTGGAGAGTGGGCCAAGAAAAGGCTAGAGAGAGACTGAGGCTGCTGCCCCAAACAATCCCGGGTCTCTAGGAGAGGACCAAGGCCCAGAGGGGAGAGGTTTGCCAGAGAACGACTTCTCTTCCAGAGCAATCAGATCGCAACAATTAGCCCGCGTCTTATCTACCGATCAGTTTCCTCTGAGGTTACCCAAGAATAATTTTATTAGGACCACAGGATTTTACCAACCACTGGGATAACTTGCTGCTTGTGCATCAATTATTCCGAGGTGAAGGTATTTATGAGACAGGTTTATAATCCCATTTATTAAAGTAATTAACCTAAGGTTTAAACATCACACATTCGTATGTATGTATGTGTATATACACCAGCATCAGCCAATACTCTGCAGCTCCCTAGGAAACAAATTTCGTTTAGCATGAACTCCATGCAACACGCTTTGAAGATGAAGTTGGGAAGCAGGTTTTAAAATAATTTGCCCACCCCGGACACCCGTCACCCCCATCAGCTGAAGTGGCCCCAAACCTCACCCGGGGCAGCCGGGAATCCAGCTCACGCGTGGCGACAGCTACCACCACCAGACCCCGGGGCCTGGGGTATCTCCAAGAGGTTCTCGCAATGCCCGACGTTCGGGATCCATGGAAGAGTTTTGTTTCCTCTCAGAATCAGGACAGGCGAAGATCTAAGCAAACCGGCTTTTCAGAACAGGTGTCGCCTTCGCGGTAGGAGGTGGGAGGGCTTCCAGTGTGAAAGATAAAATCGCACTGCGAGAAGCCAGTCAAGGCCGGCGTCTCAGCGCCCGAGGGCCCCGGCTGAGCCGCGCCTCCACGGACCTGGTTCTCTGGGGCCAAGAAATAATTCCGGCGTGTCACTTAAGCAAGGCTCTGAGGCCGTGTCCCGAGGGGCCGCGTGCGGGTCCTTTGTTCCCCAGAGCCAGCTCCGTCCCCCTCGCGCTGCGAGTGGCTTGGCTTCGCCCCACCACCACCCGTCCAGACGGACAGAGCCGCCTGAAGACAGTCGTGACCTGTGGCCGCCTCTCTCCCTTCCCCGGTCCCCGCAGTTGTCTGGAATAAACCGGCCCGAGCAGGCCCCGCCGTCGGGTTTCCTTGCGCGTGGTCCTGGGCACTGGGAGGCTCCAGCCCTGCTTCCCCGGGCCCCAGCCTCGCCCCGGCGCCAGCCAGCGGCGATCACTTACGTGCGCAGGGCCAGAGAGGCCGGGGCCCCGGGGCGGCATCCGCGCGGCCGTGCAGGGGGCGCAGCGCCGCGCCGCATCCGTGCCAACCGCAAGCGCAACGCGGAAACCACGAGGCGTCCAGCGGCTCCGGGAGTTCTCTGGTCGCCGAGCCACTCGCTGGTTGTCGCGACAAAGCATCGCCGTGTGTTTGAGTGATGAGGCGAAAAAAAAAACAAAACCTTTTTTAAACGTTGGCAAACTCGTTATTGGTTTCAGAGGATTGGTTGTAGTTGGGTTTGTTTGTTTTTGGTTTTCTTTTTTTGGTTTTTGTTTTTGGCTTTTGTTGTTGTTGCTGTTGGGTTTTTTTTGTTTGTTTGTTTTTGCTCCAACCACGCTGCCTGAACTATTTCTACCCCCAAACACCGTGCCCTTAAACCAAGGAGAGGAATTCCGCGGGCAGCAGCTGCTGCTACAGAAGTTAACACATAAAAAGACAAGCCCCTTCCACTAGTACCTGTAACGACAGCGCCGATATAATTTGTTGTGAACGTTCACTTTTATTGGTGTTCCCTCTGCCAAAATGTGCTTGATTACAGAGGTTTGTCTTGTGATCATCGCGCACTCCAGACGGGGGAAGGTGCATCGGCGAAGGTTCAGCTCAGGCCAGATCAAATCCTGGGCTGTTGAACGCTGAAAGGCTGCATGTTGCTATTAGTGTTAAATATATGGCTAATTATGCGTATGAAAATTAAACATCAGTGTTATGCTAATGGGGCGCCTTCAGCTGCGGATCTGAGCACTTGAGACTACCATTTAATCAAATGAATCAGTAACTAATACATCTGCACGTGTGAACTTTCACAAGATCATTTCCCCGTTCCCGTCACACCGCTAAATTATGAAAGAAATAATGATCAACACTTTCTAACGACCTAACAAAGTAATTTGGGATTCACCGCGGGGCTGGAGGGACGGGGAACCGCAGCTTCTCTCAGGCAGCGGTCTGACGGCGGGGGACCTTTGTGCACCTTTCTGTACCTAACGCCCCAGAGGAGGGAAGGCCGCCTTGGCAGCTTTTGCCCCTGCCAGCCCTGCCCCCGGACCCAGTGGCACCCGCTCTGACCACTGCAGATGAGGAGGCTCCTGGGCCTGGTTTTGCCGTGGGTTTCGCTGTCCCTCGGGGCTCCCCAACCCCCAGGTATTCTCGCCAGACCCCAGGGGGGCCGAAAATGACCACCTGGCGTCCGCGGCTCGAGCAGAACTGAGCCTGCCCGTTCCTTGGCTTCACTCGGCGCCGGGCCCCTGGGGCGAGTGAGCCCTGGGCGCACCGCGCAGAGGGAGCAGCGAGGGGAGGGGGAGACGGAGGAAGGTTGGGAGGGGAAGAGGGGGGGGTGTTGAGGGGTGGGGGGCGGTGCGGCCGCCTTTCCTGGGAGGAGAAGCGCGGGTTCCTGGCTCTACGAGCGCACTGCTTTCATCAGACCGGTGCAGCCTCGAGCTGGAGTGGCCAGCTCGGCCTGGAGCAATGCGAGCTGGCCCCAGGGAGCGGCGACGGCGGCGCGGCGGCCGAGTGAGTGAGTTCACCCGAGGAGCCCCAAACCTCAACCCAGGGATGTAGCGGAGCGGACCCAGGCAAGGGAGGCGCCGCCGGGATAGCGCCGCTCTAGGCGCAGGACGCTGGGGAAGACAGCTCCCTTGGCCGCCTCCAGCGCGCCCCCTGATGCGGCTTCGCGCTTCGGGAGGCCGCGGCCAGGTTCAAGAGCCGCGCTAGCTCACCACGGGACCGGGTGGCGGCGGCTAGAAGTGGTGTCCTGGTCCCCGGTGTTGGGGCAAGAGGGTGGGGACGGTGGGTTGAGGGGGTTGGGGGGAGCGGCCTGGAGTGGCTGGTTGGTTTCTGGGAAGCAAGGAGCACCGGGAGGCGGGAGGCTGAAGCGCTGTGGGCCGTGGAGGTACCGGCGCGGGCGCCACAGCCCATTTGCGCCCCCAGACAGTGCGCTCTGTTGCAGGGGAGCCTCGGCCGGGAAGTCTGGAAGCGTTTCTCCGGAGGCCGGGCTGCCTTGCCGGCTCTAGTCCAGCGGAGCCGGAGCGCCTCGGACCAATCCCCGGTGATTATGCGAGGCAGCGGACCAATCAGCTCCGCCAGCTCATGAATATTTATGACCTTGGCTGAGTCAAAGCTTTGAAGCGAGTTTTGGGAGCTCGGCAGCATCATGCTTTAGACTTTTCAAAGAGACAAACTCCATTTTCTTATGAATGGAAAGTGAAAACCCCTGTTCCGCTTAAATTGGGTTCCTTCCTGTCCTGAGAAACACAGAGACCCCCAAAAGGAAAGCAGAAGCGACAGAGAGACCCACACCCAGACCCCGCGAGAAGAGATGACCATGACCACCATGCCAGAAAGTCTCAACAGCCCCGTGTCGGGCAAGGCGGTGTTTATGGAGTTTGGGCCGCCCAACCAGCAAATGTCTCCTTCTCCCATGTCCCACGGGCATTACTCCATGCACTGTTTACACTCGGCGGGCCACTCGCAGCCCGACAGCGCGTACAGCTCGGCCTCGTCTTTCTCCCGACCGCTGGGCTACCCCTACGTCAACTCGGTCAGCAGCCACGCGTCCAGCCCCTATATCAGTTCTGTGCAGTCCTACCCGGGAAGCGCCAGCCTCGCCCAGAGCCGCCTGGAGGACCCAGGTACGTGTGGGAGAGGAAGCGGTGCGAGGGAGAGAGGGAGGGGAGGAGAGCGCGGGAGGGAGGGAGGCAGGCGGGAGGGAGGGAGGGCGAGCGCGCGAGCGCGTGCAGGGAGAGGGTGAGAGAGAGGTGGGGTGTGGGTGGAGAGGGCGCCGGAGCAGTGGAGGTTTCGGGTATCAATCTATGGATCCTTGTCATAGCAAATACATTTTTTAAAAATCCACCCAACTAGCAAAGTAGCCAGCAAAGGATAAATAGATCCCAGGGCGTCCCCTGGCACCGGCTGGGCCTCTGGGTGGCTCCGTGCGCGGAGCACACAATGAATGCCTCGCTGGAGAACAGAAACCCACACGTGCACGTATTCGGCTCGGTAATTATTTATTGCGTAGCGCTATAAACAATGTGTGCAATTAAGGGTAATTAAACCTCGACGACCGCCTGCAAAAAATAGCAAACTTTCCCTGCAAACGCAGAAGCTGCGCGCCTAGGAGCTGCCCCAGTCCGCCTGCAGAGGCCCGGCTCGGGCTCTGGGACTTTGCAGGACCCTCCCCCCCCCTCCCCTCCATGGCTATTGGAGTCTCTTGAGCGTTCTGTCTCCCGGCCCTGCCTCTGCCATCCTCGGTTGCCACTTTCCCTCGCAGTAACGCCGGCCCCCCGCTTCTGCTATCCCTCCAGGGGCTGACTCCGAGAAGAGCACGGTGGTGGAAGGCGGTGAAGTGCGCTTCAATGGCAAGGGGAAGAAGATCCGCAAGCCCAGGACGATTTACTCCAGTTTGCAGCTGCAGGCCTTGAACCGGAGGTTCCAGCAAACTCAGTACCTAGCTCTGCCCGAGAGGGCGGAGCTCGCGGCCTCCTTGGGACTCACGCAGACTCAGGTACCTGCACCTCCCGCGGCCCGCCTGCGCCTGGAGCCTCATTTTTGGCTCTCTGGGCTTCAAGGTGGAGCGAGTGAGTGAGTAGGTCTCGCCACCCCTGGCTCTCCCAGAGTCTCTGCTTGCACCCTCGCTCTCTCTGCCCTTGCTCTGTTGCTGCCCTCTGTACTCCGTGATGCCTCCCCCCACTCCCCACCCCCCATCTGATTAGGGCTCAGGGAGGCTTTCCCTGGAGGTTTTGTTTGGAGACTGTGAGGTCACACGTGCCTGAACAACTGTAACAATAGTCACCGGGCCTGATCCGTTCTTTGCCTTTAAAGTGTGTGGCTAATCACTTGGGGCCTGGATCCAAGCGTCTGTCTCCTGCTTCCTCCTCCTTCCCACGGGCAGGAGATGGGGCATCTTTTCCTCTGACCTCTCACCTCCCAACTCCCAGACCCTGGCGGAGAAACGGGACCTTCCCTCCCGGATTTCTCTAAGACGCTGGGGAGCCCCTGGGCGTTCTGAGGATGATTGCCGTGAGTTTCACACGTCTGCGCCAGGACTGGAAGCAGAGCTGGGGGGAACAAATAGATGCGAAGGAAAGGTCGATCTAAGTCCAAAAGAAAAGTATCACAAAATCCTGTGGCCTCCTCAGTCAGCCCCCAACTCAGACAAGGGCAGAAAGAATGGCGCAAGGAGAAGGCAGGATGCATTGCAAATGTATGTCCTCCGCCCCTTTCCTGCACTTGATTCATTTATTCATGCTTATAATGGAATTAAAGGCTCTGTGTTGTGCAGGCGCTGAGTCTTCCCCAGACGACTGCCAGGTTTGGGCAGAATCTCTGGCAGGAGAAGGCCTAGATCCCCGCTCACCCCTCACTACCACGCCCCCTGGTTTCTGCCAGCGCCGCGGCCGGGCGCAGGCCTCCCAGCCCGCGGTTCCTAGTGACGGCGGCGGCGCTGGTGGTGGCGCAGATCTGCGCCCCCAGCAGGGAGCTGCCCAGTCCCGCAGAGCAGCAGGGAGAATTCTTCCCAGAGGTCCCGCGGCCACCTTTTCTCCCCACGACCACTCTAGGCACCATGGACCTAACCTGAGTCCCGTCACTGTCCGCTCTTGCAGGTCAAAATCTGGTTTCAGAACAAGCGCTCCAAGTTCAAGAAGCTGATGAAGCAGGGCGGGGCCGCGCTAGAGGGAAGCGCGCTGGGCAGCAGCCGCGCGCTGTCTGCCGGCTCCCCGCCCGTGCCACCCGGCTGGAACCCCAGCTCCTCCTCCGGGAAGGGCTCGGGCAGCAGCACAGGCTCCTATATCCCCAGCTACACGTCCTGGTACCCCTCGGCGCACCAAGAAGCTATGCAGCAACCCCAGCTTATGTAAGGTGGCCCACCGCACCCGTTTCCCCTGGCCCGGTCCACCCACCTCCCCCGTCCGCGCGCCCTGGACCCGGAGACAGGCGCAGAGGGAAAAGAAGGAGCCGTGAAGGCGGGAATGCCTGCCGCCGCCGCCTCCTCCTCGGAGCCCCGCGTGGTCTCACCCCGCGCCTTCCCTGGTGCCCACGCCCTCGCCCGCACCCCAGCCTGGGCAGCCAGGTGAGCGCACAAGGCGGCCTTGGAGCGCGGCCACAGCCATGCCAGGCAGCCGCAGCGACAAGACGACAAGACGAGCCCGCTGAGCCCCACCCGAGACCTTGCGCTGTGTGGACTATCAGGAAAAAAACAAAACAAAGGCAACGTAGAAAAAGCCAACGCTCTTCTGTCCTCTCTGTGTCGTCTCCTTTCGCTCCGTGTCTGTGCGCTGACGCAGTCAGGGGTCTTCGTCTGTCCACCGTCCACATCCTGCGGCGTCTGCAAAAAGTCACCAGGCCCCAGGAGGTGCCCACGCCCGGGTCCTGGCACGTTTTGTCCGTTCAGACCTTCTCCCGGGCCTGCCTAACCATCTGTACAGCTCGTTTGGGAATGGGGGGACAGTGGAGGGAAGGGGGGGTTATTTATTGAGAAATGGACTTGGCCTGAGGCTGAATGCTGACCACTTCCCGGTTCTGTGCGGCCGGAGGAGCGCACGGCCCACACGCACCGATTCCTGACACGCACCCGAAAACCGAATCAGGACATGATGATCAGGACATGATGATTTTTAACTCAGTACAGTCACTTTTGTACTTCGTTGGTGTTCGAGAGGTTGGAGCCGAATTATTTGCAGGCTGGTTTTTTTTGTTTTTGTTTTTTTTTTACATGCCCCATATTATTTTTTAAAAGAAAGAAATGAAGCCAACACAGCTTCCCATCTGGAAAAGAACGCTTAGGCGCCTTGCCTGGACCAGGAAGGAAAGCTGAATTCCCGCCTTGTGGAGACACAGGGAGGGGACCGGCGGGCAGTGGTGACAAAACAGGCCTGAGTGAGTGCCCGACCACAGGGCCTTCAAGACAAAGCGGCTTCACAATAATCCGCAGAGGCTCGACCCCGAAAGGATGCCAGTCACCACCCTGACCACACAGTCTCCAGTGCAGGATCTAATCGCTGTACATATTGTTCTTCATGATTGTTATTATTATTGTTCCGTAAACATGTTGCACAAGCTTAGCTTTTTTCCGTTTTCGTTGTGTGTGGCTGTAAAACCCGATGCTTTGTGAAATGAGAATCTTGACATTTTACTTGTGAAATTTGAAGAAAAAAAAAATGTGATCCGTTGAAATCAACCGTGTTTTGTGTTCTCTATGTCAAAGTTTAGTTTTATATTGAGAATGTTAACTTATTGCTTTGTATCTTGGGGGGGGAAGGACTTTGTAAATACGTTATAAAGTTTCTTTGAGACAGTAAAATTATGGTTTCGAGAAAGCTGCTGTCTTGTGTGCTTGTGAGTGGGTGCGGGGCCCCGCTCGGCTCCCGCCTCTGGGGGTGCAGGATGGGGGGCCCTCGCTCGGCTCCCGCCTCTGGGGGTGCAGGATGGGGGGCCCCCGCTCGGCTCCCGCCTCTGGGGGTGCAGGATGCGGGCCCGGCTCGGCTCCCACCTCTGGGGGTGCAGGATGCGGGCCCGGCTCGGCTCCCACCTCTAGGGGTGCAGGATGCGGGGCCAGCGCCTCTTGGCTCCAGACAAGTCAGGGTAAGGGGCGAGTGCGCGCAGGGCGCCCCTGGGCCCGCTCTTCTGGCCCTACCTGGGTCAGAAGAGTCGTGGCCACTGTACCCGGGAAGGAGGCGCAGGAACAGGTGCGGGGAGCCGAGCCAGGGCTCAGGCACCAGAGACTGGCAAGGCCGGCTGAGAGGAGATCAAAGCAGAGTTCAAAGGCAGCCGGCCGGGGAGACCTGAGTGCCGCCCCAGCCCAGTCACCTCGCGGGAGGCCTGGAAACCTGGACGCAGAGACCCCCGGCCTTGCCCCTCGCCTCCGCGGGGATCTGGCCTCCCCGCTTCCTGCTTGCCCGGAGGGCCCTGGATCCCGGCGCGGAAAAGACGCGGCCAGACGCCGGAAAGTGGCCGGAAGGATACGTCTGCCAGGCTCCCCCCCCCCAATCAATCAGCGGGCTCCGGGGGACAGTCCCAAGGCGCCATCCCGGCCCCACCACGGCCACTCCCACTCCCACCCGCTCGGCCCTTATCCGCCAGGAGAGGCCCGTTCCCGCCTCGCGCCCCCGGGCGTGGCTCTGGGCCTGGGAGAAATGGAGACCCCCCAGGAAGGGGCGGTGGGCGCCGCGGACTCGTTGGAACCAGAGAGCTGGCTGAGCCCAGTCCCCAGATCAGGCCACGGAGGGGACCGCTCAGGGCATCTGGCTCCGGAAGAACGTGGCCTCGGACCAGCTAGAACCAGCCGGGCCCTCGCCTCGGCCCAGGCCCGGCTCCAGGCCCCATGGCTGAGCTGGGGGAGCCTGGGGGAGACTGCGGGCCCCGACGGCCACCCTGAGCGATGCCCAATGCGCACCCGCCTTCTGACACTGCTTCCCGCGGGGCTGGCCCTCCGCCTTGGGGGGACCCGGAGCGGAGCGCGGTGGAGACCCGAGGGGGAAGGCAGTGATCTGTGTTGTGACAAGCACCCATTTTTCAATTGGTGCCGGTGAAAGATCAGATGCGCCAGGCTCTGCCGACGCCCTTTGGGAAGGTGGGAAGGGGCGGGGGAGTGGCGGGGGAGGGGAGAGGGAGCGAGCGGGGAGGCGGTGTGGCGTGGAGCCGGGGCCTCGAGCCCCTTCTTGGGCCTGGGACTGGGGCTTTCCCTCTCCCGCAGACCCCCAGAACCTGAAGCGCTCATGGGGGAGATGAGCCAAATGCGCGCGCGCGGCGGCCCCCAGGCTGCAGGCGGGACCCCACGTCCCAGGCTGGGCCCTGGCTTGCGGGGCAGGGACCTCCCGCATTTGGTTTTCCTGAGAAACGTGACTTAGCTGGCGGGGAGCTTTGGGCAGATTTCCCCCAGGCGTCTGACTCGGGTTCCTCAAACAGCAGCCAGGGCCTAGGGCCGGGAGCCACAGGCCAAATCTACCTGGTCCAGTGGATTGTAATACTTCGAGATATTAGCTTATACTAATTTAATCATCTCTTGCTAACAGTTCAAATAGAGAAATTATTAGTTTTAGCTCAACGAAGGCGGTTTATAGTTAGGCTGTATTATAATTATAAGCAGTTGTACTTTTAAAAAAATGTTCATCTCAATATAGGCCTAATTAATGCTGCCTTGTTACTGACAAGTCGTTCATCAAATATCTGATTCAAAGATTTTTCATAATGAGTATATTAATTAAACTATGAATAATCTAAAGGTGGTTATATTTAAACAATACCTCATTATAATGATTAAATACTGATTTCGAATGTTACGTCTT
>PVKE010007676.1:24385-49984 GCA_004027555.1 Craseonycteris thonglongyai
GGGGCGGGCGGCGGGAACGCTGGGCAGCCGGAGGGTGTGTGTCTACGCGCAGCGGCGCGCGCCAAGAGGGGTGGCCCGCGGCGCAGCGCGCGCTGGGGGGCGCGTGGAGTGGGAATGGGAGGAAAGCGGGTGCGGGCGCGCCCCGGCCGCCTGCCTTAGGATTGGGAAGTCAGTGCCAGTGCGCTGCCAGAGTTCCGAGCAACCCTGCCAAGAGGTGGAGCGGAGAGGGCCGGGCACCCCTCACCCTTCAGCTTCCCTCCCTCGGCTTCCCAGCGCGTGTCACATCCTGTCTCTGGCCCGATATTTCACGCGAGCGAATGGAAAGGGTATTGTAATGAAGACGTATGTGTGTTCCGAGTGCGGCTGGTTTCCCAGTGCAGGGAGACGAGATCTCAGCTTCCCATTCCCATTTTTCATTCGCGCTTTGGGGAGCACAGTCGGGCGCTGAGGGAGCGAGTCTGCGCCGTGGCGGGCTGATCACAAGGCTCCGCGTCTCCCGGCGAAGCTCGAGACCGTGAGAAAGGCTGGCCAGCGCGTCGCCCCCGGCGGGTCTGGAGCCAGCCCCCGCCTCCCCTAGCTGAGCTTTGTTTCTCCCTTCGCTCACCCCTCCCCCTCTCGGCCTCCTCACTTCTGGGACCCCGGCTCATCCTCGCTTTCCCTTCTCTTTGCCACGCTCGTCTAAGGAAACGCCCCCTTCCTCTGGCCCCCGCACCCTCCTGCCCTCTGCTTCCCCGGCTCCCCGGGGAAAGGCGCGCCTTGGCCGGGCCTGACCCCGACGCCGCCGGGTGCCAGGTTCGGTGACTCCGGCGAGTCTGTGGGGCCTTGGCCCACCCCGGAGCTGGAGTCGCCCGCCCTCCCGGCTCCCAGGCTCGTTCATGCCAAGGCCTGTTGCGTGATTCCAACTTGGGCTGACATTCCCTGCCCCGGGCGCTCCGGCGTAGGCCTCTTAATCATCTTGTCTGCTGCAGATCCTCGACACCAGCCAATTTACTGCTCCGTCTCTTCTAGCCGGTTTCAGGAGGGGGAGGGGAGTGCGCGCAGAGGAGAGGAGGGCACAGTCAACCGCAGGAGGAAGGCTGGCACCAGCGATTGGCACTCAAAGGAAACCGAGGAATTTGGAGCCGGGAGGAGGGAGAGCAGGAGTGGGGGTCTGCTAGACAGCAGCTGCTTAGGGAAGCCAGAATGTCGGGGTCACTGGGCTGCAGCCCAGGCCTTCCTGGCCTGAGAAAACACTGCAGGAATGCAAACGGACACTGGGTTGTGTAGCCTGCCTGCCTTCCCTAGAGCCCCAACTGCCTGGACCCTGCTTGCTTATACAGCAAACTCGGTGCAGGCCCCAAAACAATCTGGCTCCAAAAGTTGGGGATTCCGCTCAGGATGATGCCACTGTGCCTAGAGAAACCATGTCTGGTTTTTGGCAGAGGTGAGTTGAAGACACACAACAAAGATGGCCTGCATGACTGTTCTAGAGAGGAGGCCTAGATCTGGCAAGCAGGGTTCTCTGGTTTGCCTCCAACCTCTCCTCCAGTAGAGCCTGGTCTCTTCCCAGGCAGGGTGCCTGAGGTCCAGGCTTCCATGTTGCAAAGGGCTAGAGGTGTCCCAGCCCTAGAGGGCTGCTCTTTCACACCAGGTGAGGTTGGAAAGGCCTCTGGGTAACTTCGGGCCTCATAATTGCAGGCATAAGTAAAGTCTCCATGTTTGGAAGCATTGGGATCAAACAATATACTATGAGTAGCAAAAATGTATTGAGTGCTTACTATGCACTAGGCACATTGTTACATCATTATCGCATTGAAAGCCAACAACAATTCTGTTAATGCTATTTCTCAGCTCTTGTAGATCTGCAGACTGCAGCATAGAGAGGTGAAGTGGGTAGCCCAAAGTTACAGCTAGTGATTGAAGCTAGGAAGCTTCTAAATGTAGGTCCCAGGGCTTTCAAGAAAAGGGTCTTTAAATTCAGGCCTGCATTACTCATCTACTCCTGGCCTTTGCAGGGAATGCTAGAAAGCAGGATCACTTCTAAAGCTGGAAGCTAGCTGGGTGGGACCCAAGGTGGAAAGCAGAACTGAATGATGTGTGTACCTTTCCCCTTGGAAAGTGTGAGATGGAAGGGTGTTACTCTCATGGCAATGCACATCAGTCTCTGTGTCAGGGTGCATGTATGCATGAGTATGCTTATGTATATCAATGTGTGCAAATAAATGTTAGTGTGCATTAACTTGTGTCAGTGTTCATGTAAGTAATTCAGTATGAGTGTGTAACAGCATAGTTGTGAGTGTGAGAGTCACAGTGTGTGGTTGCATGTGTGCTAGTGCAGCCCTGTGCACAGGTGTCGCCTTGCATTCCAGAGCAACCAACCGAGTCTCCCAAGGACCTGGGTGACTCGCTGAGTTCTCAATTCAGGCAGCCCCAGGAGGGCCCTGGGGCAAACAGTGGGGAGGGTCTAATGTAAGGGTCTGACCCGGCTTCAGCAGCCCCCAGGCTCCAACTGCAGGTTCCCGGCAGCGGCTGGGAGGTACTGCCTAGCCAGCATCAAGGGCTCGAGGGCAGTAGAGGCGCTGGGCGCTGGCGCCAGCGCCCGGGGGGCCCGGCAGGCAGAGGCTGGAGCAGCCGGGCGCTGAATGACTCACCGCGCCGCGAGGTGGCGAACCGCGCGCCAGGGGCGGGTGGGGGCAGAGCTCCAACAGTCCATGGGGACCCTGAGTTGAGTGTGTCGCCGAACTAGTAGCCTCCGAGAAAGATGTCATTGTCACTCTTGGCTGACCAGGTTTCTCCGCCTGGGCAGCGGCCAGAGCTTCCGGGTCGTGACACCATGGAAAAGCGCACACATCCAATGAAAACAATAATTTATTTAAATAATCTCTTCATATTGTAAAATCAACATTATGAGCATGTTGTTTTCATAATAAATAACCCCAAAATACCTTTCATTTCAAGAACAAAGACTTTAGGATAAGATAAAAACAAATCCAAATCAGTAGCTTAGTTAAACTGAGAAAAATTTTAAAGGAAAAATAAACCGGAGGTTGAGGTCACTGCCAAACTGCAGTTTTCACAAGTGGGGGTTTTACAAAACAGTCTGAAAAGATGAGTGTTTCTATACAAATAAATCAGTGGGAAAATCTGCACAGACACCTTTATTTACAAACTCTATGTCGAAGTCCAGGCTAATAATTCTGAATAGACTTTAAAAAAGATAATTTAAACACATTTTTTGCAGTGTCCACATATTAAAAAAATCATTTTTTCCCCCAACATCAAAATGAGGTCATCCGCAAAGGCACCTAAGCTTTTAAAAAAATAAAAATAAAAAAACTCCACTGGTGATGCATGAGGAGAGAGCTTCCGGAGCTAAGGTTGGGACAGAGCCGGGGCTCCTAGGGCTGAAAACGGCAGAGCAGGAAAAAAGGCGGCGGGCCGCTGGGGTCAAGGGGTTGTGTGGGGGGCGGGTGGGCAGGCAGGACCCGGGAGGTCAACCGCCCGGGCGGACTGCGCTGAGCCTGGGGGCAGGCGAGGAGAAAGGAGCCTCTGATCTCCCGGGAAGCCTCGCGGGCGGGGGAGGCGGCGCTCTCCGGGACTCGGCTAGCTGCCCGCGGCGAGGAAGGCGCCGGCCGGCCCTGCCGGGCGGAGAGGGGAGGGGAGGCGGGGCCCAGGTCGGAAAGGCGGCCCTGGTCCGCGGGGGGCCTCCGAGAGGCGCCCTCCGGTTCCCTGCCGCCGCTTGGTGGGCCTGGGGCGGGCGATTCCCGGCGGCCTCCTCCGGGAGGGGAGGGTGGCGTCGGAGGGCCTATGGCTCGGGGGCAAGCACTGAGTTTGGCGGTGTCTGCTCTCAGTCTCTGGCGCCGTCCCCCTGGGGTTAGAAAATGGTCCCCGCGCTCACCGGGGCGCTCACCGGGGCGCCCCCGCTGCCGTGGTGGTGGTGGTGGTGGTGGTGATGGTGGTGGTGGTGCGGCTGCGGGGTCTGCGTGGGGTGCAGCAGCGGCGCCGCCGCCTGCAGGTGTGAGGCGGCGCCCGAGGCCTGCGGGTACCACGGGTAGCTGCCCAGGAAAGCCGAGGCCGCGCTGCTCGGGCTGGAGCCTGAGCTGCCCGCGCCGCTGCCGCCGCTGCCGGGGCCGCCGCCGCCCCCCATCCGCTGCGGGGCGCCGAAGTCCCAGGAGGTCGGCGCGGAGGCCGGCGGCGAAGCACACGGGGGCGAGGCGCTGGCCCCAGGGTGCTGCTCCGAGGGGATCTCACCGCTTTTCCACATCTTCTTGAACTTGGATCGGCGGTTCTGGAACCAGATTTTGACCTTTGTGGAGAAAGGACCCGGGCGTTAGTGGGGGGGAAAGTCGGCAAGGGGCCTGGGAGCGAAGGAAGCGTAGACCACCGGTGAGAGGTGGACGCCGAGCACCCTGGGCAGGTAGGGGGCAGGTAGGGGGCAGGTAGGGGGGTCCCGAGCCGAGCCTGGGAGGCTGCGATGGTTTCTCCTCCATGGCGAGATCGTCTCAAAAAGTGCAAGACGGCTGGGGTGTGTGCACAGTGGTGGTGACCGCGGGAGAGGGTCAGAAGGGCCACTATTTTACCCGCGTCATCAGGAGCGCGCGCAAAGACAACGTGGTCCCGGGTTTCTGCCCACCCTGTCCTGCCCCTGGGAGATTTCAGCCTCGAGTGTAGGTTTAGGCCGCCCAAGGCACGGGCCTCGAAATCTTTACAATTATTTTTTATGTATTTAAAACAAAACAAAAATTGAAACATTGCCCCGAACCCGCCTGCTTCCCGGTCATCCGAGACCAGCGCTCGCCTCGTCCCTTCCAGGCCGCGAGCCCTCACCTGAGTCTGGGTGAGGCCCAGGGACGCCGCCAGCTCGGCTCGCTCGGGCAGTGCCAGGTACTGGGTCTTCTGGAAACGTCGCTGAAGAGCCGCCAGCTGGAAACTGGAGTAGATGGTGCGGGGTTTCCGGACTTTCTTTGGCTTACCGTTCACTATTCGGATTTCAGGCTCGAGGTCTTCTTTCTCTGCCACGAAACCGAATCGTGAGAACCGCGCAACCAGGGCAGCCCAAAGGTTCCCTCCCGCAGGGGGCCCGGCGTGGGACTGGGCCGGAGCCGGGAACCGGGTTCTCAGGTGCAACTTCGCAAGGCGCGGCCCGGTGAACCCCGGCGCTGGGCCCTCCGGCGAAGAGGAAGACCGATAAACGCCAGCGAGAAAGGAGAAGCAGAGGGCGGGGAACTGAGGTTACCGCGAGGCATGCACCGCGCGGCCCCTGAGGCCGGGGGTCCGACCAGCTGAGGCCCGAAGGACGTACTCGGTGACCCTAAGCAGACTGCAGGTTGAGACGGGGGGAGGGTACCGGGCGGGCCGGGAGCAGGTAGCGTGAAAGGCCAGGGCCCCGGAGGGATTCGCCGCCCCACACGTTTTTTTTTTTTAAACAAATAGTTTTTTTTTTCTTCATATATTTTTATTTATTTATTTTGACAGAGAGAGAGAGATACAGAGACAGAGAGAGAACTGAACTGGGGGAGCTCCCAGTTCAGCACATGGGTCCGCACGGGCCGGGGCCGGGATTCGATCCTCGGTCCCCGGCGCTGCAAAGTGAGCGCTCAACCCACTGAGCCATCCCGGCTTCCCCCCCACACGTTTTTATCGCACCCATTCCAGGAGTTAGAGCGACGCGGCGCCCTGGACGCCAGCGTTACACTTACCAGGTTCGCTGTTGGCGGGGGGCGAACTGGTCCCGTAGGGCGCGTAGGAGGTGTAGGCGGCGGTGTAGCCCAGGTCGTACCCGCTCTTGGCCGAGTAAGGGCCGTTGAGGCCGCTGGCGTGGTACTGGTAGGAACCCATGTGCGCGTAGGGCGAGCCGCCGCCGCCGCCCACCGGGTGCTGCTGATTGGTGTAGTAGCTGCTGTCGGTCGCTGTGGACACCGGGAGGGTGGGCGACTCCTGGGGCTTGTGGAGGTTGCTGCCGTTGCCGCCGCCGCTCGGGGGCTGCTGGTGCTGGTGGTATGTGCTGGAGGCCGTGATCTGGGTGGAGTGCATGTCAGCCACCAGACTGTCAAAGACTCCAGTCATCCTGGCCCCGGGCGGGGCAGAGCCGGCGTCGCCGGCGCGAGGGGGACAGCGAGGCGCCTCCTCCGTCTCTCCTGGTCCCCTTCAGCAGCCAATGTAACTACCGGTGGGGTGGGGAGGAAAGCAAGAAATGGGGCCACCGTCTAGGCAACTCCTCCTGGGGGTTGGGAGGTCGATCACCATGCACGGCTCGGGACCGCTGCCTCCGGCTGCATCCTCTCTCCGCCTCTCGGCCTGCTCGGCTCCTTGCCCAGCACCAGCTCGGGCGGGGGGAGGGCGGTGGAGGGGGCAGGGGTGGCGGGGCCGGGCCAGGCCGGGGCTCCTGGAGGCGGGAGCAGGTGAGCAGCCTGCAGCGGCTTTACGGGTTGTCTGTGAGGCGGGCTCCTGGTAGGGTAGGCATTTAACACTAGTCACGTGAGCACAGGCGACGTCACCTAGCAACAGCCAATCAGAAGCGCCGGCCCGCGGAGCCCCGGGCGCCCGGGAACAACGTGCCCGTGGGGAGGGGTGGCGGGGGTGCTGTGGTCGCCGGTGCAGACAGGCCGCTGCTGGATGCGAGCAGCCGGGAGGGTTTGGGGCTGGGGTGGGGAGGCAGGGTGGCCGGCCGCAGGAGGACAGAAGGAGTGAAGACGGAGACTGGCCTTTTCCCCTTTTGTGCACAAGTGTACCCCCAATTCCGGGGGTTCGTACCTTCAAGGCTGAGGTCAGCTTTCAGACATTCATCGAAACGAAGCAGTGCAGAGAGCTGAGCCAGCTCTAGCTCCGCTTTTCCTCGAAGTTCCTGGCACTTACTCTTGTTAGGCACTTGCCATAGGAAATGGATTTAAATGATCCATAAACCACGTAGGGTATAATAATACCTGCTTCCTTACCAACCCACAGGGACATTAGGATAATTCATTAAATCATTTTTAAACGACTCCCTTGTTGCTCGAGAGAAAGGCTATATAAAGTCAAAGATACTGCTAATGATGTACACTTGACACCCTTTTCCCTTGTACTTTCCTGACACGCAGAGACGGAGGAATTATGTTGACACGCAAAAAAGCCATCCCGGGAATTTTCTCTTTAGATTGGAAAGCTAGACCAGACCGACCCGATGGTCTTCAAAGTTCATTCTAAAGCTAAACTCTATGTTTTTACGAAAAAGGAAATGGGATAATACTTAGGTGAGATTCATCTCCGTCCAACAAGTCTTGGTAAAGTTACAGAAACAAAAAGTTTTATCTTGTGCATTTAACCCTATTTTACAGTCACCCCTCCCCCCCCCCGCCCTACCTTTTAGGAGCCTGTTCCGCCCTGTCATTGCAATTCCTTCTTCTTTGAAATCTGAAGGGGTAATTTATTCTGTTTTTTCTATTTCCTGGTGGTTGGGAACGGCGGCCCTTGGAGTTGTGGGACACTCACCTTTTGCTGGACTCCCAGCCCGAAGTTCCTGCGGCAGTGGCTGCCTTGTGGCGCCACCTGCTGGAGGTGTGCGTGGTGACCGTGGGGCCCAGTAGACAGTCTAATCATGCCTAGGCGCCAGCCTCTGAAACCCCCCAAAAGAGCAAAATAGTAATTAAAAGCCACAAAATTGTGCTAGTGCGTGCCATCTGAAGCACCCCCATCCGAAAGACGGAACATGTCGCTGAATGAACTTGTTACAACAACTGCCTAATGGAAAACAAGTTGATACTTTGAAAAATATGATCTTTGGTCTTCTCAAGAAAAAGCAAGTGTGTAATTAAAACTACAGCATCCACACAATTCAGCCTCTTGGAATAATGAGGAAGGTAATCCACCCTCAAATCTGCCCGGATTTCCCAGCCTTCCTCCTGGTTCAGGGAGGCCCCTAATGGAGAAAGGTGAGCTGGTTAGAAATGCTCACCACATGGGACCACAGCGCCTCATCACGGCACTCAGCCTGCTGCTTTGTGGGAACCAGTTACAAAATTAAGCTCTTCACGATATTTAATCAAGGTTGCCTTTCGGTGTCTTGACTCCAAAGTCCAAATCTTTCTGTTACCACAACACTAGCTGTTTTGACCTAGTGTAGAAACATTTTCCCCCTGAAAATGAAATATAAAAAGACCCAATTGCCATTCTGTCAACTTCTCTCCGCTCCTTTGTTCCCACTCCAAGCACATCCTTCAGACTTTTTCATGGCGGTAAATTTGTTGTATTTTATTATATGAGAACCTCCTATAATAGCCTAAAGTCCAGGTTAGCTGAGATCTGGAAAACGAGATCTTCCTGGAAGGAAATATGACTTCAGTTCCCTTTTAACTGGAAAACAAGGGAGAGAGAGAGAGAGAGAGAGAGTGTGTGTAGGAGAAAAGTCTGGGGCAATGAGCAAGAGGGTGGGGAGGGGGTGAGAGAGATGGAGAGAGAGGGAAGAGAAAAGAGGGAAGAGAAGAGAGAGGCAGAAGTTACAATGCATTTGGAGAATCAGGTAAAGACGTGAGATACTAGTTCTGATAATCCAGACACAAATCTGTGTTTGCCTCAATTATCTGAGCACCGCATCGTAATATCTAAATGATTTCCTCACCTCGGTTAAGTCAGGGAGGCAGAGAACTGCCATTTTGGTCCACAGTTCACAGTGGACTGATGGCCCTCTTTATAGTGATCTGAGAGGAGTTGTGGGGGAGCTCAGGCCGAGCTTGGAGGTGCCTCCTCAGACTCAGGGTCCTTCCTTTCTCTGCTTTGCTTGCAGTCTTCTCTCTTTGCTGGGACATTCTTCTACTCTGCAGGGACCTAGAGAAGGATGGGGAAAGGAGGAGAGCTGTGTCTACCAGGGCTTTATGTTCCAGTTCCCACCTCTGAGATATTCCCACTTCGGACCCCGTGCCCCCAGGTTACTGCCACAACATGTTACCTGGTCACGGAGTCTCACTGGTTCCTCCCGTGGGAGCCTCGTGGCATCCTTTGCCAGGCAGGGATGGAGCCATCATTCCCATTGTACAGATGAACACTGAAGCTCAAGGGCAGGCAGGACTTCCTTTGGTAAGGTACGCCTGTCTCTTTCGCCATAGGGTATTGACTGGGAGCCTTGGTTGAAGCATTCAGGGTCTCCAGCAGCCGGTGAGCTCCAAGGAGAACAGGTCACCTGAGCCTTGCTTTCAGCCCTCTGCCCCTCACCCCGCCCCGCCTGAGTCAGGATTGTAGGCTGTCGCCTGGCCCACAGCACACTGCTCGATCAGGAGCCCTCCGTTCCACAGAAAGCCTGCCCTGAGAAGTGGGTGGGGTCGTGGGGGAAGAGGATGGGGGTGTGGGCGCCAGGGCTCCCTTCCTGCGTAGAGGGACAGGCCCTTCTCCCCCGCCTACCCCACCCAGGGGTCACACACACTTTGGTTGGATTGCCCCTTGTCCCCACTTGGCACTCCCTCTTCAAGGGTCTCAGGAGCACTGGTGCAGGCCATTGATGTGAGAGGCATTCTATCATGTTTTTGTCCCCGGAATAGTAGCTCTAGGAACCTGCACTCTCCAAATCCCTTTGGGGTTTGTCTAGAACTCAAAGACCCTTGGTTAATGGGAGATGCCCTTTTCTACCTCTCCTGGACCAGACCGGCAGTGCTCTCATTCCTTCTTCAATGGCCATTGCATTTTCTTGGGGACCACTTTTGCCCCAACCTTTCTCACCGCTAGTGTCCTCAATCTGGTTTTCTCTGCTTGTCCCCAGCATCGCCTCCAGGCCTCCAGGGACTCAGGGTGCGGTCAGCTCATTCCAACCCTTTTGGCTCTTAGGTAGACACTCCAGGTCTGCATCCTTCGATTTCACATTTTTGTTTTTGTTTTTTTGGTGGGGGGCAGGGAGAGGGGTTGTTTGTTTGTTGCATCAATGGGGTGAGAGGACATAAAAGAACATACTCATCAGGTAGTGACCTCAAGAAAACTTTTCGGGGACCACTAGTTGGGCCCAGAGTTCTGAGACTGCGGAGCGACTGTGCAGAGTGGATGGCCTTTGAATTCTCTGCACTCAGACTGCAACCCTGGCTCCCCACCCCCACCGGGGGCTGCCTGCCCAAGTCTCCTTCCCCTTTAGCTCAGAGACTGCCTCGATTTCCTCATCTTTAGCGGTCCCTCATTTCCCCGGGAGCTTCACAGTCAGCCACTCCCTTTCCACCTTCTGTGTCAGGCATTGTGCCAGGTGCTGGGGTTTCCTGACCTTCAGTAGCTTACAGTCTAGCGGACAAAGCAGATATCGTTTGTTCACTAACTGTAACGGCCAGCATTTATTTATTGAACCTTTGCTGAGCACCCTGAGTTCTGCCAAGCCCCTTACCTCTCACTGACTCCTGGGAACTATCCTATGTGGTGGGTACAAAATGATCTACATTGAGGAAACCCAGGCTTAGAGAGACCAGATCACTTGCTTTATGGACCCCCAGCAGAGTTGGGACTCAACTCAGGGCTGGACCACAGAGGCAAAGTTGCAGAGGTTTGGGGTTGGGGTCCTGGCCTGGGGAATTACTGGAGACGCCCTCTCCAGGGCTGGGTGCTGTGAGTGCAGGTGGAGAGACACAAAGGAACCCTGACAGTCCCCAAGTCCAGCAGTCCCCTCTGGCCCCAGGAAAGGAGAGATTTCTCCAGAAGACTGTCAGGCGCAGGGGCATTGCATGGGAGGGATCACTGGAAGACCCCAAAACAGACCCCAGGGCCCTGAGGGCTAGCGGTGAGCGCCCCCTGACCGCACGCATGAATGCAAGCTCAGAAGGATGGTTTGTCCCTGCTGTGGGCTGGAGGGTGAGTAAGCCCACCGGGTTTGAGGAGAATGGGCGGGCAGTTGACAGTCACAGTCGGGACCCTTTAGCCAGAGGGTTATGTCTCTGGGTTGTCAGTTCAGCACACTTCCAGAACTTTCAGATCCAATATCACCATCTGAGTCTGCCTGCTAGGCCTTCCTGACCCCAGCTCGGCTCATTTCATTTCAAGCAAAGAAAGCGAAAGTTAGGGTTCTTGACCCTCGAGGGTGCCCAGCACAAAATGAGAAATCCCCCAGTCTTGGCGAGCCTGAGCTCACAGGCCTGGATTCTCAGAGCCTGGGCGGGCAGGCCACAGTGGGTGAGAGAGCCGGTTCTTCTTCTGTGTCTAGAAGCGTCCAGCCCTCCGTGTCCAGGTGGTGGGGAATGCGAACGCTGATCCCTTTGTCACCTGGGTAAAAGACTCAGCCCGCTGGGATGTTCACTTTGCACTTTTAGCAGCACCCACAGTGCCTGATGGGAGGTGTGCAAACAAATGGTTCTCAACAAGGTTTGTTCTGAAACCTGAAAGGAAAACATGGCCCATGTGCCCTGCTCCTAAGTTGCAGCCTCCAGCTCCTGGCACTCCCGGAGCCGCCACGGCTGCAGGCGATCCGGGGGCTCGGTGAGGAGATGTGCTGTAGTCTCCAGGGCTGTGAGGGAGCCCAAGGGAGAGAGGCCCGGGTCTCGGAACAGCCTGCATGCGTTTCCTGAGTTGGCTCCTGGTTTTCAGGTTGAAAGATGGAAGGGGAACTGATACTGAGTGATGGGCACATAATGCAATGCATGGATGATGTGATGTGGACTTGTACATCTGTAAACTGTCTAATTGTTACCAACCAATGTAACCTCATCAAATTTAACAATAAATTAAAAAAAAAAAAAATAAGAGTGGTGGAGGTGAACCCCTGCGCGGAGACTCCAAGTTCACTCCCTGAGGGTCACAGCTCTGGGCTGTCAGTTACATCAGGCTTCTGGAACTTTCCGAGCCAATTTTGCCTTCTGCCTTCCAGGTCTCAGACCCTAGTCAGGCCCACCTCACTTTATTGTCTATTTGGCTGTTAAAGCGCGGCATGAACAGCCCAGCAAGAAATGGGGAAACTTGGAAGAAAACGTTGGAAACTCAGAGTAGCCTTTTGGGTACACAGATTCCTTTCCCTTTCACAGTCTTTCTCTCCACTCCCTCCCATTCCTGATCGGGCCACCTCCAGTGGAGGCAAAGAGGGTGTTCTGACAACTGGGCTGGGAGTCAGACTGCTCGGTCGAACCACTTTTGTTACAGTGTGTCCTTGGGAAAAGGACTTAATTTTTCTGTGCTTCATCATCAGCATCTGTAGACTGTGGATGATAATCGTAACAATTTCCTCCTGAGATTATTGCCTGGGAACACACCATCATGTGTTTTTTGTTTGTTTGTTTGCTGCTGGGGGTTATTTCAAGAACTGGGCATTGTCTCTGGCGTAGGCTTTGCCGGCTTTAAGAGGCTGTTCCAGGCGGTGGAGCTGAAGGCAGATGGGGCTGCTGGGCTTCAGTGGACCAGAGCAGGCCAGGCACTTGGGCTTGGGCCTCCAAGGCAGCCATGGATTGCCCTTGGCAGTGGATTGCCCAAGTGTGTTGGGAAGAGGTCGGGCACTAGGACACCAGGAGCTCAGGGCTGCCTACAGCACTGAATTTAGGAAAGGCTCTCAGCTGCTCCTACCCTGGGGCATTGCATCACCCTCATTCAGTCTGCTGGGCAGAGTCCTAGTGTGCCAAGTGTTAGGTAGCTGCCCTGGGTGACATATCCTAGTTGTTTTAGCTCACATCTCTGTGAAGGGAGAGAGGGGTGGGGAGGAGCCCTGTCCCTCTGGGTAGCTATGCTCTCTCCTTGCATCCTTTTTAAATCAAAGGAAACATTGTTTTAAAAATTACAAAGTAATACATAGTGGTTGTCAGAGAATCAAACAGTATTAGAAATATATCTGAGTGGTTACAAGTATAGACCCTGGGCTCAAATCCGAACTTGGCAATTTGTTAGCTGTGTGACCTTGGGGAAATTATTTAACTTCTTTGTGCCTCAAATTAGCATGTAATCAGAATAAAATGTCAACGTTTGGGCTGGTATTGGATAATTGTGGAACGAACCAAGTTCTGTTTCCCAAAATCTGGTCTTTGGGGATCACAGCTAGACCCCATTTCCCATGGCAGTTAGGTATAGTGATATGATGGAATTCTAGGCAATGAATGGAACACGAATTGAAGTCGTACATGTCACTCCTGGGATGAGAACTTCCAGGCCAAATGGAGACTCCTCCCTGCTCTCTTTTTCTTCCACTGACCAAAACCAGCTTCATCTATGCAGATGACACGTCCCTAAAGGAATCACTGAGGGCAGGGGTCCCCAACCCCGGGCCATGGACTGGTATTAGTCTGTGTCCTGTTAGAAACCAGGCCACATAAGCAGGAGGTGAGTGGAGGAGCTTCATCTGTATTTACAGCTGCTCCCATTGCTCGAATTACCACCTGAGCTCCACTCCCTGTCAGATCAGCAGCTGCATTAGATTCTTATAGGAGTGTAAACCCTACTGTGAACCAACCAAGCGAGGGATTTAGGTTGCGTGCTCCTTATGAGAATCTAATGCCTGATGATCTGAGATGGAGCTGAGGCGGTGATGCTAGTGCTGGGGAGCAGCTGCAAATACAGATTCACATTAGCAGAGAGGTTGGACTGCACAGAGACCTAACAAATCAATTGCTTGCAGACTCATATCAAAATCTGATCAGTCAGTGAGTGTTAGGTGACAATTAAGCTGCATCTGGTGGCAGGCTTTATAGTGGAAAGTGAGTTGATGTACTTCCATTGTACAGTTGCATCTGGTGGCAGACTTTAAGTGAGAATCAGACACTTATTTCAATCTGCACGTGGCCCACCCATTTTATTTACCATGTGCATCCACACCTCTTTCCCTACACTGTGCACCTGTGTCAGATGGGACCATCTAGTTACAGGAAAACAAGCGTAGGGCTCCCACTGATTCTGCATTATGGTGAGTTGTGTAATTATTTCATTATATATTACAATGTAATAATAGTAGAAATAAAGTGCACAATAAATGTAAGGTGCTTGAATCATCCTGAAACCATCCCCCCAACCCCTCTGTCTCTGGAAAAATTATCTGCCACAAAACCAGTTCCTGATGTCAAAATGGCTGGGGACCACTGACCTAGGGGACTCTTAACAATTTCTCATGTTTAAGTTACTGACTTTTGGGATCTATTTTAAAAAATACATTCTCTTTGGAATCACCTAATAGCATGCTTAACTTTTGGCTCCTGCAAGTACTATTGCAGCCTTGTGTCATCACATTGGATGGCCAGGAATTTTTTTTTTAAATTTAGTGTGGCAGCCCAGCTACTATAATTAATATGATGACCTTAGATTAGGGTGAGATGGCTCTGCAAATTGCAGGAAAAAATCCAGGACATCTTTTATCTGTGAAAGCCGAGCATAGATCTCAAACCATTTGATTTCTAGGTGCATTCTGTCCACAAATAGAAATAGGTTAACACAGCTGGTAGTTACAGTTTTTTAGGAGCATAAGTCCTAAAATGATCATTAGTGAGGTTCTGGCAGGTCTAAGCCCAAATCATATGTGTTTTCGTTTAAAGGTGATGGGTTGTAGAGGTTGTTGTCACCCTGACCTGTGGGGCCCTCCCCTCCATGTCAGCATCACTCTTGCCTTGGGCACATGCTTATTACTTTGGAATAGTCACGAGGTGATAAACCAACTTCCTACGACAGGTTTTTTGTTTTGTTGTTTTTTGTTTTTTATTTTAATTCACAGTAACTAAGCTGACCAATGAGCCAAGGTAAGAAATGCTATTAATGACATAGGTTAAAATAGGAAAACAAAACAAAACAGGAAGCTGTCTGCTAAAAGGGCCCAAATAGCTTTTCTTTGAAGAAAGTATACAAACTTAGGAGAACTTGGAGATGTCATTTCAGAACATTTCAAGACATTATTTTTACTTATTTCCCAGTCCTCAGCTATGATCTTTTTGCCCATGTTACCACATAGCTAACTGTAGATTGATGATATACTTTGGTTCCATTTAGAACTGAACACAATTTGTCTCCAGAAAAGGCGGAATGCTAATGAACCATGACTGTTGCCTTGTGTAAGACTTTGATGACACCCAGTGGTCATTTAGGGGCTTTATCTATATCAACCCAATTCATAGTAGAGCCAACACATTATACATATAAGGAAAGTACTGTTTGATTTTTAAAATAAAAACAGAACATCATCATGACATAAGTAACTAAACCCTCAGACTCTCCATGGAGAAGGACATCCTGTGAAGGAAGTGACAGTTAGATTTCATATCCTCAACTCTTGTACCCTAATTATTTCACCTTGGGCATTTCCCACTATGTAATTACCTGCCTCAGCTGAGCTCAGGGAGGGTTCCATTACACTCTTTCTTCCATTACACTTTTGATACTCTGATCATCTATCTGGCTTTCTTAGTTATCATAATCCAAAGAACAGCGAGGCTATCCTGAGATGTTTAAACAAGGTTTTACTAAATCTTGGGTTAACAAAAGGGAAATAAGCATCAAAAGCAACTTGTATCCAGATGATGAAATGCTGTAAACTCTTTGTTGGTATGGGCCATGTATATCATGTATGCTGGATGTCCATCACCTAGTGAGTGACTGAATAAAATCTAAGAGACTTGAAGGATAAATTAGAGTTAGCTAGGTAAAAAGTTGAGAGAAGACCATTACAGGAAGAAGAAATAGCATATGCAGAATTCAGAGTCTGAAAAAAATATTTGAAGACCTGGAAGAAGGCTGGTTGGGTTAAACCACAGTAAGTGAAAGAATGTACAAGATGAGACTAAATCATGTAGGACCTAATAGGTTTTTGGCCTAAGAGCAATGGAAAAATCTAAATGTTTAAAACATCAATATAATTCAATTTTATATTTTGAGATAGTTATAGATTCATATGCAGTTGTAAGAAATAATAAAGAGGCACCTTTTGTGGGTTTATTCAGTTCCCCCAATGGCATTATCTTACAAAATCATAGCATAAATTACAATCAGGAGATTGCCATTGATATAGTAAAGAAAAGGGAACATTTCTATCACCAAAAGGATTCCTCATTTTGCCATTTTAAAGCCATATCCACTTACTTTCCATTCCCATCTTCTTTTTCCAGTTCTGGAATAACAACCCCTTTTATTTTTTCCATCTTCTTCTTGCTCCTTGGCAATGACTAATCTGCTCTCCAGTCCTACAATTTTTTTTTTATTGTTAAATTTAATGGGGTGACATTGGTTCAGTCCTACAATTTTGTTTTTCAATAATGTTATATGAATGGAATCATACGATATGAAACTATTTGGGATTGGATTTTCTCACTCAACATAATTCTCTGGAGAATCATCTAGATTGTTGTATAAACAGTTAATCCTTTTTGTTGCCCTGTAGTATTCTATGGTATGTATGTACCACAGTTTCTTTAACCATTTATCCACTTAAGGATATCTGGGTTGTTTTCATGTTTTGGTTATTATGAATGAAGCTGCTATGAACATGAGTATACTTATGTGTTAACACAAATCTTTGTTATTCTGGGAATATATGCTCAGAAGTACAATTGATGGGTCATATGGTAGCTGTGTGTTTAGTTTTTAAAGTAACTATCATGAGCTGAATCCTCTTGTTACCCAATTCATATGTTGAAGTCCTAACCCTCAAAATGTGACTGTATTCAAGATAAGATATTTAAATCAGTAATTATGTTAAAATGAGGTCATCACTATGGGCCTGAATTAAAAAGTCACTGTGTCCTTATGAAAAGAGGAGTTTAGGACATAGGCATCCACACAGAGGGAAGGCCACGTGATGACACAGGGAGCCAAGGAGAGCAGCCTCAAAAGAAACCAACCCTGTGATGAAGATATTAGCTAATGCTATAGTGATAATCAATTTGCAATATGTAAGTGTATAACATCAACACTTTGTACACCTTAACCTTATACCATGTTATATGTCAATTATATCTCAATAAAGCAATGGCTGGGCTGCATTCCATTAGCTATGGGACCTCAAGCAGATTTCACAAGTTTTCTGGGCTTTGATTTTCTGTAAAATGAGCGTCTAATGACACTTTCCTCTCAAGTGTTTGAGGGCTGTGGATTGTGTTGTATGTGGGTAAGTGCTATTTGTTTTTGTGTTCTGTTCTGTCCTTTTATCACACTCTACCCTTTTTCAAATGGTGGCAGTAATGAAGGGGGTATTGGGGAAACCATGGGCCCTTTTGCATCCAAACTTAGGGAGAGAAAATGTCAAGAGCTAGGGGTAGTGGAGAATGCAGGACAGTCTTCTGGGGTTAGCAGGCAAGGCCACCAGAATGCAGAGGGCCTGTTTGGGCTGGGAAGTTTCTGGAATGAGCGGCAGAGGGCCTTTGTATGCTTTTCCTGCACACGTCATGAGAGCAGGGCAGTCTGCTTGTGACTTGATTAAAATGTATGTATCCAAAGCCAAGGGACTCCATTTTCTCACTGGGATATTTTGAGGATCTGCATTTTGAAGTACAGCCATCATTTCAAGTGAAAATTGTTGTAGGAGGGCAAAGAGTCATTTGCTTACTTAATTTTCATGTTTACATAGCATTTATTTTAAAGTAGTAAGAATCTAAATTCCAAATGTGGTTTCGAAATCAGCCTCTCCTTCAACTGGTAAGTGCAATTAAATGAAGCTTAATTTCAAAGCATATATTTGCATATTGAAGTTTTGGTGAACCAACTTTTAGAGCATGATCCCCAGAGCACTGGTTTTCCAGTGTTCTGAGAATGTGGCAATTCTTTCAAATTGCTTTTCTTTAATATATTTTTATTTATTTATTTATTTTGACAGAGGAAAGAGAGAGAGAGAGATACAGAGACAGAGAGAGAACTGAACTAGGGGAGCTCCCAGTTCAGCACATGGTTCCACAGGGGCTGGGGCCGGGATTCGATCCTCGGTCCCCGGCGCTGCAAAGCGAGCGCTCAACCCACCGAGCCATCCCGGCCTCCCCATCAAATTGCTTTTCATGGCCTGGAAACCTTAGCTCAATAGCTCTAAGGCTTAACAAAATGGAGAGGATACAAATTAAACATTAGTTACAACACTTTTCCAAGTCATTTTTAGAATGCTATTGGGATACTTTAGAGTCTAAATGTCACCATTCTGGAATAGGGTGGTTAAAGATACTTATTCTACAGCTTATTTGCATTTAAGTCAACAGGTGTGAGAACTTAAAATAACATGAGAATTTGTCAAGTCAGAAGGAGAGGGCTTCTAATATTTTCTACTGATACCTTCATGCCAAAATCAAGCTGTATTATATACTTATTACAAGTCTAACAATTTTAGAGGGACTTCTCTAATTATATAAAATGAAGTTGGTGTGTTAATTTTAAACCTTTATTAATTGTGGAACACATGGAGAAAAGTGCCTAAAACATAAAGTAAGGTGAATAATTAATTATAGTAAATATAATTATAAAAATACGCAATGAAAGGATGCTGGGATAGGTCATCAGGTTGAGCACTTGCCCTTCAGCTGTGAGGTCTGGGTCTCACATTCCAGCCCTGGCCTGTGCAAACCCATATGCTGAATGGTGGCACAACTGGTAACCACTGAGCCCTGTGGTGAAGGTTCTCGCCTCCCATGTGGGAGGACCCCAGTTTGCGCAGCTTCACATCCACCTGTGTGGAATAAAACAACGTCACAACTAATGATATACAATATGGAGACTGCTCTGGGCCCTTCCCCCTTCTCTCTGTCTCTGCCTATGTCTCTTTATTTCTCTCTCTCTCTCACCTTTCCAACAGTAATCAATAAATAAATCTAAAAAGAAAAGCAATGAAAACACCACCCAGATCAAGAAATAGAACATTGCAATTACCCCCAGAATTTCTTCCCACGTCCCAGCCTACTCACCACCATCTCAACATACACCCCATCCCTCG
Source organism: Craseonycteris thonglongyai (assembly GCA_004027555.1). NCBI lineage: Eukaryota > Metazoa > Chordata > Mammalia > Chiroptera > Craseonycteridae > Craseonycteris > Craseonycteris thonglongyai. The sequence goes on from PVKE010007676.1 coordinate 43,161, forward strand.
TTTTTACCCAGGTAACCATTGTCCTGATATCTATGGTAATCACTTCCTTGCTTTTTAACATTTTTCCTGGTTTTGAATTTTATATACAGATAGAATAAGATTCACACACAGACTTGACTACCCACCTGCTGACACTGCTGCAATCCTGGCTAGGCAGCACAGTCACCACTGGAACACAACGTATATGCAAGAGAGGCAGCGGAACCATAATCCTAAAGCTGGAGCCATAATCCCATGTGTGCTGTGGGGCCTCCCCCAGCCAGCCCAGGACTTTCTCCTAGCTGACAGTCCTGCATATCCACAGCCAATCAGCACCTCCATAATCCTAGTATCAATTCGAGAAACAGCTCTGTCTGTTGGCTTTAAATGACCCAACCCATTTCTTGTCCCCCCCATTTTCATCTCTCAGAGTTTAGACTCTGTGCCGGATTAGGTTCCCAAGCTTGGCAGTCATTTTTATTTTCTCACCAAAAACTCAATCTTTGGTCTTAAAACACCAAAAGGTTAAATTACTATTTTTTAAATACTATAGAATGTATTCTTTTGTATGTCTTATTTGCTCTACACAATTTATAAGATTCATCCATGATTGTACTAGGCTGACCAAACATACCATTTTAATTGGGACAGAAAACAAAGGCACTGACTCATTTCAAATGGTATGTGTGCTCACCCTAGTCTCACTGGGCTAAAGGGTGTCAGTAGGTTGACCAGATGTACCATTTGAAACGGGACAGTACCATTGTTTTCTGTCCCGTTTCAAACAGTATGTCTGGTCAGCCTATTATGTGTAGTTATAGTTTACTCGAGTTGGCTACAGTATAATATTCTAACATGTAAATATGTGTATCATAATTCATTCATTCTATTATTGATAGACTTTGGATTGCTGTTAAGAATATTTTTTTGTATATGTCTCTTGGTGCACATGCATTTCTGTAGAATATGTATCTAGGAATGCAATTCCTGGATCATAGGACATTGTACTTTATACTTTGGTAAATAATTCCAAATGGTTTCCAAAATGGTCATGGTGTGCATTTATGCAACAGATTTAAAAAAATAAATGTGGCCAATATAGAGAAATTAAAGGTAAAACATTCTTCAGGATGTATCTGTTATTTTTTGTCACTAAAAACTGTCTGCTCTAAGACATCAATGTAAATGGGCTTGGCTTTCATTCCTGCTTTCATTCCAGGTATTCTGGTTACCTGTCATATCAGGAGAGACTACTGTACTTACAGATTGGTAAGACTAATAGATACTCAGGTGGCTGTCTTGGAGTAGCCAGGGAAAGATCTAAAAAGGTTCTTTGCACAGACCCTGTGTTCAGCCCACGTGAAAGACTTCATTGAGGGTGGCTTTTTATTATACCTGCTTTCCTCAAAGCTGTAATTACTCCTAGGGTATGATTTTTGCTCAGAGTATGTTCTTCTCTTCCCATCTGATGCTCTGGTAACAAGGAAGGGCCTCATTTAAATTCCTCACCCTCAAATTATATAGCTTGTTGATTGGCAAAGTCAAGAATGAGTAGGGAAGTAGTTTCCCTATATTTTTTTGTTTTTTAGCATGACAACGAATTCAACTTTTTTTTTTAAATAATGGAGCTTTCTAAACATACACAAAACTAGAAAGAATGGTATTGCATGGATCCATCTCTGAGCATCAACAATTATCAACTCATGGCTAGTCTTGTTTATACCTTTCTTACTCCCTTCCCACTGGATTCTTTCGTTCTTTCATTCATTCATTCATACATTCACTCATTCATCCTTTTTTTTTTTTGGTAGCCAAATTCTTTAACAGGAACAAAATGAAAGAAATCTCCCTCCACTCGCTCACTCACAGAAATAATGGTAGTGAAGGTGGTGGGCACGTCCACTGCACACCCACTACTCCTCTCTCCTAGCGCGGGAAGTTCTTGCAGGCATAGCAGGAAGAGTTGCCTTTTTGCGTGGGCTCAGTGTGGTATTGTTCCAGGTGCTCAGAGTTGCAAGTCCTGCCTTTGAAGTCCCCAGTAGCAGGCAGGTGCCACCGCTTGGCGAACGGGCTGTTGGGCCGTCAGGGGCGCCACCTGTGCTCACCTGGGCGCCCTAGTGAAGCGGGCTGGCTCCGGCACCACCAGCCCACAGACCTCGTCCTTGACCTGCACGAACTTCCCGTGGTGTGCAAGGGCGCCCGTGCCCTTGGCAGCATAGCCCTTGCAGAAGGTAGGCGAGTCCCGCTGCTGGCCAACTGCTCAGCATGTATTCCTAAAGGGTAAGTATTCTTAAAACAACAACACACAACCACATGCCCATTAGGACGCTTATTGTCATCGAGTGTCTTCTCAGCATCCACATTTTCCCAATTGTCTTTTCAGTGCTTGGTTATGGTTGGTTCGTTGGAATCAATGTCTCATGAGCCTGAAGCGTTGCATTTGGTTTTTATACCTTTTAAGTCCCCTATCCTCTATCTTTCTCACCTTCTTTGTTTTATTTCGCCATTGATTTTTTGAACAAGCAGGGTCATTTTCAGTAGAGTTATCTTAGATATTTTGTTTTGTTATTCCTGTATTGATGCTAATTTTATTTTGGTGGTGACACAGGCCATTGTGATAATTAATTTTAGCCTCTTTTGATTAAGAAAATAGACAATGACAAAAGGTCATTAATATAAATATAAACCCAATAACACTTTCAAATTGCATGTGTGTGCGTGTGTGAACAAAACAGCTGGAAAAAAGTGGGTTCTCAAACTTTTTGACCAGGACTCATTTATACTCTTAAAATTATTGAGGAGTTACAGTAAAAGAAAAGCTACTTGTTTGTTTGTATATTGATATTTACTGTATCAGAAAGTAAAACAAAATTAAAAATATTTGTTACATAAATTCATTTTAAAATAATAAATCTGGGGAAGTTGCGATGGCTCAGCAGGTTGAGTGCTTGCTTTGCAGGCCTGGAGCCTGAGCATCAAATCCCGGACCCTACCCATGCAAACCCACATGCTGAACTGGGGTGTGCCCCCAGTTCAGTTCTTGCCGGGACCTATGTGGGAGGCTCCCGGCCCAGTTCCTACCCTGCGCAGCCCTGTGCCCACCTGTGGAGTGAAACTATATGGAAAACTAATGTCAACTATGGAGACTGCTCTGGGCCCTCCCCCTTCTCTCTGTCTCTCTCTGTCTATCTCTCTGTCAATAAATACATAAATAAATAAGTCTTTAAAATAAATCCATTAGATGTTACCACATAACATATTTGTCAGAAAAAGAACAGTTTTCAAACCCACCCCCCAAAATTAGTGATTAAAGTTACATTGTTTTACATCTTTGCAAATCTCTGTAATGTCTTGCTCAATAGAAGCCAGCTGGACCCTTTTATATACTTTGGCAGTTAATTTGGTACAATATTACTCACCATATGACCTCTGGAAATTTTGCTGTACATTTTTTTTTTTAAGATTTATTTATTTTTATTAGTTTTTTTTTTGACAGAGAGACAGAGACAGAGAGAAGGGGGAGGGCCCAGAGCAGTCTCCATAGCTGACAGCATTAGTTTTTCACATCGTTTCACTCCACAGGTGGGCACAGGGCTGCGCAGGGCAGGAACTGGGCCAGGAGCCTCCCTCAGAGGCCCCGGCAAGAACTGAACTGGGGGCACACCCCAGCTCAGCATGTGGGTCCGCATGGGCTGGAGCCGGGATTCGATCCTTGGGCTCCGGGGCTGCAAAGCGAGGGCTCAACCCGCTGAGCCATCCCAACTTTCCCTGCTGAACATTTTTGAGAGATTAAGAGTGACAAAGGGCAAAAAAGTGTTAGTATGAAAATAGTTTTGACTGAATAAAGCATCTGACAGGGTTTTGGGACCCCTGTGGGTTCCTAGACCACACTTTGGGAACTACTGCTATAGAATGCTTATGAGTGGAAGACATTAGTATTGGTATTAGTATGTAGACAATACCTAGTGAAGGATTGTATTTGAAAATCCCTTGCAGATCACTCTCAGCTCTCCCTCTTTCCATGAGCACGATAATTCTGCCTCCTTACCAGTTTGGGACTGGCAGTACAAAAATATTCTGTGAGTGTAATATTGGCATTTTAATTATATTCTATGGGTTGTTTTTTTTTAAGATTTTTTAAAAAATTGTTTTTGACAGAGAGACAGAGAGAGACATGGAGAAGGGGAGGGCGCAGAGCAGTCTCCATAGTTGTACATGGTTTTATTCCACACTTGTGGGCAGGGGGCCCCACAGGGTGGTTACTGGGCAAGGGCTAAACTGGGGGCCTTCCACATGAGAAGTTTGCCCTGGCAAGAACCAAACTGGGGGCCACACCCCAGTTTAGCATGTGGGTCCACACAGGCTGGGCTGGGATTTGATCCTTGGACCCTGGGGCTACAAGTCGAGCGCTTAACCTGCTGAGCCACCCCAGCATCCTCTCTGTTTTTTTTAAGTGTTTATTTACAATAACTTTATCCCATCCCACTCTGCCCCTATCAAATTTCATAGAAAGCACCATAATTTTTTCCTGAGAAGTAGTGAAATAGAAATGTGGAAATATGGAAGAAGTGTTGCCTCCAAAAAGCTGGGTGACCTTGGGCAAGTTATTTACCATCTCTGAACCTCTGTTTCTTTAGCTCTAACCTATAGAAGTTGGATCAGATTATTTGAAGGCCTTTCCAGATCCTAAATCTAAGAAATGTTCTTACGGCTCGTAAGTAAGCTCACCCTGATGTTTCCTTTAGCTCAGGGATGTAATGTTGGCTTAACACAGAGTAGGAACCCACAACAACCTGAGAAAAGAGACTTGGGACACTTTTTGATTAGTCAGAGTAAGAGCGAGCATTGGATACACCATAGGAGACTACAGTTGAAGAGTAATGATGTGTAAGAGCACCTTGTCAAGGAGGTTTGCAAGATGCCCCACATCAACAGGTATTTTCAGAACAAGAACAAAGTTCAACATATTTTTTCTCCTAAGATCTTCATCACCTTCTAAACTCCATTCTCTAAAGTAAGGGTCAGCAAACTATAGCCCAGGAACTCAGAATGGTTTTCACATGGTTGGAAAAAAAATCAAAAGATGAATAATATTTTGTGGCACATGAAAATGATATGAAATTCAAATTTCAGTACCCATCAGTCTAATTTTATTGGGATACAGACACATTCATTACTGTAGTGTTTGTGGCCACTTTTATGCTACCATGGCAGAATTAAATTGATGTGACACAGTATGGCTTGCAAATACTTACTATCTGGCCCTTTACAAAAGTTTGCAGACCCCTGTCCTAATGCAAATCTATAATTTGGATTTTAGGGATGCTCTTTCCAAGGCTGACCGTAGTCACCAAACATGTCTAAATCAACCATTCATATACTTTCTCTGACTTATTCAACTTTTAGCTTCTCTCGAGTCTCTAATGACTTCTGCTTCAAATCTTTCTTTTATATGAAAACTTGGCCTCCACTCTGACGCCTTTAATTAGGCTCTCAATACTGTTTTCTAGCAAAGTTTGAGGGCTGTAGCAGGTGCTCGTCTGTGATCCGCCCCTCTTCACGTCTAGCTGAAATCCCAACCTGGCTTCTTTGACAAACTTCCTCAAGTTCAAAACCACCTGCACTCTTTGGCTTTCTATTTCCCAGGCTTTTCTACCTATAGCAATTGTTGAGAGCGTCAGGAAGAAATGTGATTTTTCTCCCTTCTATTTTTTTTTTTTCCCTTCTATTTTTTAAGTAGGGCATAGTCCGCCCAGTTAAGTAAGTCACTAGAGCAACTTTAAATCTGCAGTTTCATCACTTCATGGTCTTCAGGGATCATTTTCCTACTTCTCAAGGACATAGGACAAGGTCTGAATGAGCTAGAGACTGAGTTAATTCAACAGTTAAAATGAAAAGCAAAACAAAATAGTGGCTCTTCCTCCCTACATGGAAATCCCTGGAATTTGTAAATCACATAGCTACCTTAAGGTGACCAGACTTCCTGCTTTTGGCGGGACAGTCCTGATTTTTAACAATTTGTCCCGCAGCATTTTAAAAAAGTCCCAATTTTTGGAAAGAATGTACGACAAGCTAGGGAACGGCGGGAGATAGACCAAATTTTTAATCAAGAACCCCCTCCCCCCGGTCAATGGTGTCCCGCTTTACCAATGTTAAAATCTGGTCACCTTAAGCTACCTACATGTGTGTAGCTACTTATTTTACCCAGCATTTAATTTATAGAGGTAGGAGTGAATGAGGTCACAGAGAGCTCAATGCCACTGAATGAAGATTTCATGCCAGTCACACAGGGCCTCAGGGGAAACACCAGGGTGTTAGGAGGCAGAGAACAGAAGGGAGGAGAAATCAGGAGACCAGAGCCTTTATTGGGATTCCCCATGGAAAGGGGAGGCAGGGCAGAGTAAACAGTTTGTAATGCACTGGTCTGAATAATTGTGTTGGGCCTTGGGGCATGGAGGTTGTCTCTTAGTTGCCTGATACCTGGCCCTGGATTTGATTTAAGGAAAGGGAAATACTGGCTTGGTTGTCTGAGAGTTAGGTAAGAAGCTAGTTGAGGGTATAGGCTGAGGGATTGGTTGGTTTGCATATGAAAGGCATGCTTTTAGGCAATTTGTTATTAACTTTAGGAACTGGCAAGCTCAGGTAGGGGTGAGGGTTAGCACTAGGGTTACTGTTAGGCTTAGAATTAGTGTTAGAATTAGCATTAGGAATACGGTTCTTTTCAAGTTTAGGATTATGTTTAGGGTTAGGGTTATTTTAAGGGTTAGGGTTAGAGGTAGGTTTAGGGTTAGGGTGAGGGATAGTGTTAAGCTCCATATGACCCTTATGGTTTGGTTTAGGGTTAG
>PVKE010007677.1:0-26403 GCA_004027555.1 Craseonycteris thonglongyai
GGATTGAATCCCGGCCCGGCCCGTGTGGACCCATAGGCTGAACTGGGGAGTGCCCCCAGTTCAGTTCTCACTGGGGTGACACCCCTGCCTGTGCAGCCCCGCGCCCACCTGTGGAATGAAACTATATGGAGAAACCATTGATGTGCAACTATGGAGACTGTTCTGGGCCCTCCCCCTTCTCTCTGTCTCTGTCTCTGTAATCTCTCTGTCTCTCTCTGTCAAAAACAATAAAAATCAATCTTCAAAAAAAAGTAAAATCTCAGGCACAGATTTCAGTTTGTGTGCAGTTTCAGTGAAAACAAACAAACATACAAACAAAATCATGAAAAAGCTTAAAAACAATCTTCTATACAATGTTGTCTTCTAACTTAGTTTTTAGAAGTTCTGGACTAAAAAAAAAAAAAAACTTGAGAGGCAAACATGTCCAATTTAACTTTTTCTCTGGAAATACTAAAGCTTTGAGAATATGGCCCCTTTTCTCCCTTGAAGTACAAGAATATAAGAGATTATTCCTCAGACACTTGCTAGAATAAAAATTACAAGTTTAGAGCCCCTGAGTCCCTGCTATCGTAGCTCATCAGTTACACTGGGTCAAATCAGTCTTCAAATGTTTTCAGTAGAATAGTCCCAACAGTTCAAACAGTGAATCATAGATACATGAAATATTTGCATTTATACACCATCCTTTGCCATAAAAAAATCTTTTTAAGAAGACTAGTTCTCTGTAAAAGGGGCAGATTAAATTAAAAAAAAAAAAAACTATAACAAAGAAAATAATACATCCTGAAGGAATTAACTTTTTTCAAAATAAAAACATCTCAGTCTGCCCCTGTGGCCAGTGGAAACTATAAAATTGCAGACTTTGTACTGTTTTGTTCTTCTTCTTTCACTACCTTTGATCTAACTCATTTTCCCTTCTCCTATGTTTTTATTGGTCTCTGTTGGGCTAGTTAGCTCAAGCTAAATGGAAAAGAATGGAAGAAAGAAGCTTTCTTTAGCCCTCTGGTCAACTTGCAGATGTATAACCCCTCTGGAACCACAAAACCTGTAGGTTATTGCACTTCAAATCTCACAAATGCAATTCGAACAGTGTGAGTGTGAGTGCCAAGCCTAAGAGCAATTAAAAAAATAATCAGGGCATGATTTATGCTGGAAGTAGAAACGTTAAGAGAAAATGTGTTGTGCGAGGGCTGTCTGGAAAGTATCCAGCCATGGAACAATTCTTGTTATATTAACAATGGCTGGATTTTCTTCCGGACAGCCCTTGTATACCTATCCATCCCCATTTTACTTTCACCTTCTCCAGGATGAGGACATGTCAGTCATCAAGATCAAACCCCCAGTGATAGAGAGAAATGTAAAGACTAAGAGAGAAGAGTATTAAATCTGGGGTCAGAAAAGATGACAAATACTATTCTTTCTTCTCCTTTTGCAAGAAATTATAAAACAGGTTGCAATGTAAGAAATTTTGTTAAGTTAAAAGAAAAAATTTTTAAAGTTAAAAAGGGTTTGTGAAGATGGGGACAGACTTTTTCTTTCTATTCTACCTTTTAGAAGTAGAGTTTGGGTTGATGGAAATTTGTCTAAGACATTTCAAGCCTTCAGAAAATTTGTGGGCCTGTGGAAGGAAGAAGGAAGGCAGTAAGGTTGTATGTGCTTTAAAAATATCTATGGAAGGCTGTAAATATGTATTGGTAGACATTCCCACCATCGGTGTATGAGGGTTCCTTATTCTCCACAGCCTCTCCAGCACTTGCTGTTCCTTGTTTTGGTGATTATAGCCATTCTAGTAAGTGTGAGGTGGCATCTCATTGTGGTTTTGATTTGCATTTCCCTAATAGCTAGTGAAGTTTAGCATTTTTCCATATGTCTGTTGGCCATTTGTATGTCTTTGTGGGTGAAATGTCTGTTCAGGTCTTCTGCCCATTTTTTAATTGGATTGCTTGTTTTTTATTGTTGAGTTGTACAAGTTCTTTATATATTTTAGATATTAGCCCCTTATCAGAGGCATTGTTTGTAAATATTTTCTCCAAATTGTTTGGTTGCTTCTCTGTTTTGTTTATAGTTTCCTTTGCAGTGCAGAAGCTTTTTAGTTTGATAAAGTCCCATTCATTTATTTTTTATTTTACTTCCCTTGTCTTTGAGGTCAGGTTCGTGGTTTCCCCCGTGGAGACCCTTTTGTTCAAATGTCCTTTCCCAGGTAGGTTTTGGGGTTCTCCTCTCATGCCACCATCTTATAAGTCCTTCAATATTTTTATTTTAAAATAAACATAAGAATAATTAGAGCAATAACATATCATTGGTAATAGATTTTCAAGGAGCTTCTTCCTATAGGAAAGGACTAAATTTGTGTATTAAAAAGATGAATAAGTTACTATTTTCTCTTTCAAAAGAATCATGGATGTCAACTACATTATAAGTATGTCAAAAAAAAAACACACAACTAAAACTAGGCTTTTATTCTTCTGAACAAATATCAGTACTATCTTTCCAAGTCCCTAAGAAAACAATATTATTGTCATTATTCCATAAGACTAAAGGGAAAGTATTTCATACAAAACACCAAGTAATCAGATTTAACTTATATATATTGACTTAAATAATCAGGAATATAATACATACCAGATATCTGACATGTCATAGTCAGGGACTTTTAGACCCATTGTTGTCTACACTATCAAATAACTGGCTTCATGGCAATCCAACTCTACCCTGGACCAGGAAAGGACTGTGTTAACTTGGTGTGAAGACTTATAATAAATTTGTATTTGGACTATACTTCAAAGAGATAAGAAGCAGACTTTCATTTGAAAGGCAATGAAAGCACTGTTAATGCATTTAAGGTTATAAAAGACATATTGGCTAAAGTTATTCATTCTTGCTTAATTTATGCTTTAACTGTTGTTCTTCTATTGTGATAATAATAAATTAGGTAGCCTGAGATATCAGTTAGGGATGTTTGGTTGCATGTGACAGCAACAACTCCCCTGCTCAAAAAGGCAGAAAAAGAATTTATTGAAAGGATCTCAGGTAGCTCTGGAACCAAAGAAAAGCCTGCACTAGGCTTGAAAAGTACCAGGAATTAGAGCATCAGGTATTAGACCAGATTGCTGAGATAATCAGCCACCACAGGGTAAGGAAGCTCCAACTAATTTTTAGGGTTTTGCATCATTCTTCTCAACAGTCAGCATCCAAATAAGATGCTGTTTGGCCTAGCTTAAATCACATTTCCCACCCCCTAGGTAGGAAGAGACAAGTTACCTTTGTTTATTGCTCTACTAATCTTGAACACAGTAAAGGAAAAACAATTTTCTAAAAATAATTTAGGTTGTTTTGATCAAATCAATACAAACCAACACAATGAATGCCAATAAAACAAATATCCGCTATATTCTTAAGAGCTTTAAAGTTAACAAAATATTTTCTCAAAACTTTTAAAACACTGAAATTTGAGTTCTAAACTCATTATACTTTCTATGTGTGTATATGTATATATGCAATTATGCATGTGTGTATATATATTTTAGCATAATGCAAGGTTTGTTGGAAAATAAATGAATAAATAAGGGCCTACCTCGAAGCAATTAGCTATAAAATCCTTCCGAATTTAGGGTGGTAGAAAGCAGAATCTGAATTACTTGAATTTAATTCTCAGGTGCAAAAGCATGAAAAGAACACACATTCTAAAAGAAAAAAAATAGTGTATTGACATTAAAATACAAGTCACATATGGGAGAGGTGGGAAATCAGATTTGTAGCAGTAATTCTAGATGTGGAAGGACCTCGAATGCCAGGAGTTTAGAATTTTACCATGTAGGCAATTAGACAACAGTGAAGTTTATGTAAGTATGAGGATTTGTTTCTGTGTGTTTATTTGTTTAATCACAGGTGGAAATGTGTGGGATGGATTAAAGAAACAACCCACAGGAAATGAGCTTGATTAGGGAACTGGCAATAATTTATTCAAAACAAAATTATAGGGAGCTAACCTAAGACAATGGCAGTAGAGCTAGGAAGGAAGGAACTGTATTAGCTACCTTTTCTATACAGCAAACCACCTCAAAACTTGGAAGTTTAAAGCAACCAATTTTAGCTCATTAGTTTTTAACTGCAAGGGTGGGTGGTTGCCCCCTGCCAACACCATGAGAGGATATTTGACAATGTCTGGAGATATTTCCAGTGGTTACACTGGGGAACAGTGCTACTAGCATCAGTGAGTAGAGCCCAGGAATGATGCTAGACGTCCCAACAGTGCACAGAAAAGCCCCTCAAGATTTTTCAATTAAAATGCTAATGGTGCTAAAAGAAACCCTGCCTGAATGAGCTTCTAATTCTGTAGGTCATCAGTTTTTGTCCGAGCTCAGTTGGGATTGGGCTGATCTGGTCCAAGCTCAGCGATCTCAGCTGGCTGCTTTATGCATAAGTTTGTGGTTGGCGAGTTAGTTGCCCAGCTGAGAGCTAGCTGATCTAAAATGGCTCTGCTGTGACTGCTTCTCTCTGATCCCCATCATTCCTTATCCTCCAGGACGTTGACCAGGAATTGTTCATGTGGTGCAGGCAGGGCTCTGAGTGATCAAGAAGAAATGTGCAAAGCTTGTTGAGGCCCAGTCTCAGAATGCACACTGTTGCATCAGCCTCATTCTATGAGCCAAAGCAAGTCACAAGGTCAGCCCAGATCTGAGGAATGGGGTAATAGACTTCACTTCCTGGAATGAGGGCTACGAAGAATCGTGGTCATTTTTGTAATCTAACCACAGACAGGTTCTTCAAATAGTTAGAAAGTAGATGCAAAATAGTTGGTAGCTGCTGGTGACAGAAGAATGATGCTGACACAAATTTTTGACTAACTACCTCTCCCCATGGTTCCCAGAGGAAAATACATGCACAGGAAACAAAGCAAATGACCCCTTTGGTTTCTATCTGAGGATTTTGATTTAGGAGTTGAATAGGAAGGTCTTGTGAATTGTTTCAAAGAGTGGTTCCTTTTGCTAAGAAAGTTCAACCTTGAAATTCTACAATAAAAGCATAATGAAAGACTTTCAATGTCTAGTCCATCTAAAATAAGGTTTTCTCCAATATATAGAGACCACCCTATGGAGAGGGAAGGGGGCAGGAGGAAAGAAAGAGAAGAATGGAAGGGAGAGGACAGGAGAGGAGACATGTGGCTGATACTGTAGGACTCCCTGGAGCCTACAAAAGGCTCTTGAGAAAAGAACACATCCTGAAAGCACCTCCCTCATGTATGCCCTCCTCACAAGGGCAAGGTCACACTTGATGCTCCTGCACCTGACCCATCTCTGGCAGCATTTCTCCTGCAAGGGAGTGCAGAGCACTGCTCTTAACCCCATTCGCCCTTCTGGAGAAAACAGGGAGAAGGAAGCTCTTCAGCTTCAGCTTCCACCACATAATCTGTTGGAAACAGAGAAATGAAAAAGGTTAAGATGACTGCCAGTTCCCAACTGGGCACCTGAGAATGCAGTTTTATCTGGTTTGAACATAGATATTAGAGTCTTTCAGCAGGTTGGTAGTGGATGTTGTGTGCATGAAGAAATTATCCTGAAAGAGAAGAGAACGTTGGAAAATATCAACATTTAAGCAGCCAGCGGAAAAGGAGAGATTCAGAGAGTAGGCTCATTAGACAGGCTGGAGATGTAAGTGGAAAATCATCAGGGGTAAAAATCATTAGAAAGTTTCAAGAATTTGGCAACGACCAACAGAGTCAAATGCAGCAGAGGAAAAGAGTAAGAAAAAACTGAAATGGACATTTGTAAGGTCGGTGGGCCTCGGGGGCCCGGGCAAATAGGATGTGGCAAAGGGGACTCTCTACGTGTCTGTAACCTGCCTGGGAACTTTCAAAGGCGGAACTTCCGTTGGCAACCTGATCCGCCTCTCCCCCACCCCAGAGCCCTATTTAACCCCCTCACTCTCTTCCCAGCGCGTGCATTCTTCGGTCCCCACCTTTTTCCTCGGACCGAACAATGTAGCCCGGGAGCTTACCCCCCCCCAATAAAGGCTTGCATTTGATTAGCCACTCGATCTCCCATGTCGCTTCCTTAAATTGCTTCCTTACAACATTGACTTGGCACTGATCATGGTTGATGCAGTAGTTTAGGAGTAAATGAAAAGTGAGATTAAGGTTGCAAGTAATTATTATTGTTTTATTAAGTAGAGATGGAGGAAGAATAGAGATATAGGAAAACTTGTGATTAAGAGAGTTTTTTATTTAAAGAGTGTTGGGTATATTTGAATGCTGGGGGGAATGAGTCCCTGGATGGTTAAAGATATGGAAAAAAAGAGAAACATGCAAACAAACTCTCATAGGATACAGAATAAATAAGGTGTAGAACGTGTTGAAGAAGGAGGTCTTGTAAAGGAAGAGGGAAGTAGGACCAACTCCTAGTAAGTAAGGAGTTGGGTTGTTGTTTTTTTAACCTGGTAGCTACTTTTCCTCTGTCAATCAAGGAGCAGCCATCAGTTACCTGTTCTGAATGAAATGGGGAAGGTGACTGCGGTGGTGTTAATCAGAGAACAGGTAGCAATGATGACTATTATATTCAACTCTACGTAAACATTTTCATTTCATAAGGATTGTGAGGAACTTGCAGTTAAAGAAATAGTAATGACTAAAACATTTAAAAATTAGAAGTATTGAAATGTAAGATGACCTAGCAATGTTTATAGGACATAAATAAGTCAGGAAACAAACACAAGCAGTGCTGAAATGCATTTATTCTACATTAAAAAAATTTTTTAATTAAAAAAAATTTTTAATTGTTAAATTTATCGGGGTGACATTGGTTGCCAAATATTACATAGGTTTCAGGTGGACAATTCCACAATACATCGTCTGTATGTTGCATTATGTGCTCATTATACAGAGTCAGTTCTCTTTCCATCACCATATATTTGATGCCCCCTCCCTACTCCCCCACTCCCCCTACTATCCCACCCACCTTCCCCTTTACCCCCATGTCACCACTAAACTATTGACTGTGTCCATGAGTTTTTGTTTCTTTGCTACTTTCAGTTTTATATTCCACATACATTTTTTAATAACTACCAGTATGCCAGGTCCTCCAAAGAGTAAAGAATGCTTCTGTACAGTCATTGAAGAGATCACCACCTGGCAACGTTGCAAGGAAAGCTAATTGCGATAGAGACACACATGATGCTCTGGAAATAAAGAGGCTTGAAGGGAGGAAAGGAATCAAGGTCAGAGAAGAATTCTGGAAACAAGCAGCATTTGGCCTTAGATTTGAAGATAAGAAGTTAGATTTGAAGACAAGAGGAAGTTCATTCAGAGGATGAGGTAGAGGTCAGAAAGGGCAATCTGAGAAATGGAACAAATGTGCAGAGGTAGAAAGACAGCCTCAGGTGGAAGCAAGTCAAAGAGGTAGGTCAGGAGCCTTCATCCTTCTAGGTTACTTAAACAAATCTCTTCCTCTTTAAAGCCTACCGACCCTTCATATGCATTCTGGATTAGAAACAAAAAAAAATCAGGCAAGAAAACCAGGGCTTTTCTCCCCTGCACTATTTTTCATAAATACTTCCCAATATGATCCTCCAGCCCCATGTTCTTGGCTAAGTAATCTGAATAATACATTTCCACAGAAGAGCCATAGATTAATCATTGCTCTGCATTTAACCTCTTGTATAGGTGTTCTCGTTCTACTTTGACACTTCTGGACACACAGTCTCTGTAGCAGAGAAATTTTAGACCCTGAGGAGAAAGATAAGGGGAGGAGAATGGAAAAGAGTGTCTCTCAACCTCTCTTCTCAAAATGTATGTCACATCGTTTACTCCACTTGTACTTTAATGCTGACCCTGAATAACTGAAAAGGCTGTATTGTGTCTTGAATTCTAAAAAGTAATATAGTATATAATCTACTCACTGCATTAATTCAGGTGCAACCTTGGACAAATTGCTTTGAACAATTTCAGCCACTAAGCAGGGTTAACTGCAAAATGCTCCATCCTCCATGAAGGGAACCTCTGGGGGTACATGGTACATTTAGAATTTTAAAAATAATTCAAATGTGTACAGAAAAGATAGAACAAGAAATACAGGTTTTTTTTTAAATTGGTTAAAAATGCTATCTGAGTGTAATTTTAAATGTTATTATTCTAATCTTTCTATTAAAAGATAAAACCAGAGAAAATATTATTTTCTTTTCTAACTTTAGGTTATGCATATGAATGTAATTTATTTTTAAAGAATACAAACACTATTTCAATTCTAGAAAATACCAAACTGAAATTCTCTTACATAGTTAAAAACAAACTTCTGGGGGCACTGCCTGCAGCTGCAGAGCATAGATGAATGCATTTTTAAGTCCTTATAAAACCTATTGCATAATGCCCTCACCTGTTTTCAGAACTCACAACACACAACACTAATTTTATTGTTGGTTGCACTTTGAAAGGTGAAGATGGACTCAAGCAGGATTTTAAAATCTAGAATCAGGTTTTTCTCAGAATACAAAAGAGAAGTTTAAATATCAGATGGCTTAGGGTGATAATAAATGATACATGAAATGATACTAAATAATAAATGAAATGTAGGGTGATACATTTCACTTTTTACCCATAAAGACCCAGATGGGCTGAGAATCAAAAAAAAGAGGAACAGTAAGATCCCCGGGCCCTGGTGGTGCTCAAACACATGGGCATACCTGAGCCATTTGCTGTCTTAGAATATCAGAATCTCTCTCTCTCTCTCTCACACACAGAATAGTACTTCTGATTTTTAAACCCATACTATATGAATTCCTTTCTTTTTTAAGTGATAATATTATTAAATTAATTCTAGCCACAAAATAAATAGCATTTTTAGAGAACCCACAGTCCTTATCAGGAAGGACCAATCAAGATGGATAAATTCACAGTTTTTCCTTATTCTTAGTATCTCCATTAAAAAAAGAAAAAAATGTACAACACACGCAAATAAATATTTTAAGACATGTAAAAGAACAGATCATCTTTTTTTTTTTTTTAGTTTTATTTTATTAAGAGAAGGTAAGAGAGAGAAAGAGAGAGAGAGAGAGAGAGAGAGAGAGAGAAGCGGGCAGAGCCAAGAGCAGTCTCTATAGCCATACACTACCAGTTGTGACATGGTTTCATTTCACACAGATGGATCTCGGGCTGCATGGTATGGGAACTGAACTGGGAGCTTCCCTCATGGGAAGTGAGAATCTTCACTGCCATCTCAGCAATTCCCAGTTGTGCCACAGTTCAGCATATGGGTTTGCACAGGCCAGGGATGGGATTCAATCCTGAACCTCGTGGTTACAAGGCAAGCACTCAACCTGTTGAGCTATCCTGGTATCCCCAAGAACAAATGATCTTGATAAGGAAAAAACTGTCTCTGGCATAGGTCTTAATTTCCTTGACAATGAGTAAGACTATATGAAAATTTCATTAGGTCTGGCTTTGCTGATTTGGAATTTGTGATCACTCAAAAGAGGACTGAGCTGAAGAATATCTAATGTGTACATTTCTTAGAAAGTGGTGTCTAGGTATATAAACGATTGCTGGATTTTTTTATCTATTGTTATGGGTAAAGTTATAAGAAGCCTTTAGGTATCATGCCCCAACCACCACCTCCAGTCCCCCACCAGCTGCCTTCCCTCTTATTGGCTCCAGTCCTTAGACAAGAGTCTTACAAGCACCCTACATGAATGATTGCCCTAGGCCCCTACTCTTAGAGACCATTCATAAAAACCACCTCTGTTTTGAATACTCCCAGGACAGAGGCCGACCATCCCCTACCTTTTCACTTAGTTGCACTGCCCATCCTTCCAAAGCAGTTTATACTATCTTATCTTGTATCATTCATCTCTTCTCATTGTTATTATTTATTTATATTTTTGTTTTTGTTTGTTGTTGTTTTTTTGACAGAGAGAGAGACAGAGAGACAGAGAGAAGGGGGAGGGCCCAGAGCAGTCTCCATAGCTGCATGTCATCTGTTTTCGACATAGTTTCATCCCACACAGGTGGGCACAGGGCTGCGCAGGGTGGGAACCGAGCTGGGGGACCTCTCTCATGGAAAGCATACTCCACTTCAGCATATGGGTCCACATGGGCCAGGGCCCAGATTTGATCCTGTCCCCGGAGCTGCGAAGCGAGTGCTTAACCCTCTGAGCCATCCTGGCTTCTCCCTCATTGTTATTAGATTTCCTTACTCTCAGATTTCCTGGACTTCTTTTTCTTTCTGAAATAGATGGTGTTTCTTCTGGACTTAGGACCATTTTACTACTGATTCTTTCCGCCTAAAATGCTCTTCCTCCAGATTATCGTGTGACCTGGTTCTTCTCACCATTCAAGTCTCATCACTATTAGTACCTGGTAAGAATCGCTTTCTCTGACCACCCTGTCCCATTACCCTGCTTTAAGGCTTTGGGGATTTGCTCTTTCATTTTACACTAATGTGATCTCATTTGTTTGTTTACTTATTTTTGTCTTTTTCTTTTTCTCCCCTAACCACTGCCACTTCCATTAAAATGTAAGCTCCTCCATGCCTAGAACAGGGGTTAGAGCATGATAGGAATTTTGTTTCAATTCTTGGAATGAATGAATGAGGAAAATGAATGCCTATTTCTCCACAGACCATGAGTTCCTTCAGGACTAATGCCTCATTAGTTTCTGTGTCCCTTCTTAACATCATGAGTACAGAATAACATAGCAGGAGTTCAGTAAATCACTGAATAAATGATCCATTAATAAATGAATAACCAACAATAATCCTATTTTGTTATACACATAAATAAATATTAAGCTACCTAGAGTTGGTTACAGTTATAGAAACAATCACAAAGTCAAGGGAGCTGCAAAAACTCCAAGACTTTGGGAGTGGCTTTGGGTCTTATAAATTTTAATAGTGTTTTAAGTCAAAAGAGGTTTAAGTGATTTACCCATGGTATTTATAAGTACTAAAAACAATTTTTAAAACAAAGTCTATATTTCATTCTTTGCAAAACTGTAAGCTTCTTTCTGAGTCCACAAAAATGGTGACGCATATTAAAGATTCATTTTATTGTTTTTGACAGAGAGAGAGATAGAGAGAAGGGGGAGGGCCCAGAACAGTCTCCACAGTTATACATCATCAGTTTTTGACCTAGTTTTATTCCAAACAGGTGAGTGGGGTGGGGGTGGGGGGCTGCACAGGGTGAGAACCAGGCCGGGAGCCTCTGGCGTGGGTGGCCTTCCATGAGCTGGGGGCCTCCCACATGGGAAGCTCACCCCAGCAGGACCAAACTGGGGCCACACCCCACTTCAGCATATGGGTCTGCACGGGCCGGGACTGGGATTTGATCCTTGGTTCCCAGAGCTGCAAAGCAAGCGCTTAATCCGCTGAGCCATCCTGGCTTCCCAGTGACTCATATTAAGTGTGAGGCTCAGAAAAATTCCCAGTGTTTGATGCTAAAGCTTAAATGCCCCAGTGAGTGTGGGCCATCAGCACAGAGAGCTGGACAGACAGAGTCCATCAGGACTTCTGCCCTCTCCAGTGGGACAGAGGAGACTCTTTGGGAACAAAGAGATGCCACCACCAGGAAAGGTGAACTCTTATTATGTCAACTACATTTACCAAATCGAAATTTGTGACGTGCAGTCTGAGCAGGTGACCTGAGTACAACAGATAAAATGCTTGAATGGAAAGCTGGCTTAGAAAATCTGTAGCCAACAGCAACAGTATTTAATGGAAGAACAAGTTGTTCCTGATTCTCTGATATTTGGGGTAAATATCTCCCAAAACCTCTCATCTTTCCCAGCTCCAGCAGACCCCGGGCTCATCAAGTTTCTCATTCAGCTTCTGAGATGGTTTATTACTAGTCAGAGGATTCGCATATTTTGGTTGTAAGTGTTCTGATATCTAGCAAATATTATCTTAGAAATGGGTTAGAAACTTATCTCTCATAAGTTTTATTAGTGCTGAATCACAGTCTCACAGGAGAAAAAGCCTTAGATAATGCTTAAGCTTCTTCCCACTGTTGCGAATGAATTTCTATAACATAAGGACCATGACATGAACTGACATAAACTAGTATGTGTGGTATAGGACAGAGGAATGGATCCTAGAAGCTGATGGCTGAAGCCTGAAGCCCTTCCTCCAGACTTTGAAACAGAGAGATTCTAAAATTTTGAGCTAGAGAAGTTAGTAAAATGAATAATCACTTCACTCCAGACCACCAGCTTCTAGCAAGGCCACACCCTATTCCTGTAACACTGTCAACATCACCAGAACATCAAAGCATTTCTTTCCCCCCATTTCACAGCCTCTAGAATCTATCCACATCATTTTGCCTCTCCTAAGCCATTAGGAGAAGTATCATGCTTACCTGGGCTTTGTGTCTTAAGTATATTACTTACCTACTCTAAACTTTGGTTTCTTCATCTATGTGGTCTTGATATCCAGAAAGGCCCTGTACCCAGTTTCTAGTTGTTGGCATGTACTTGGAAATCTATCAAATTAGTACAATTGGGAGGTGCGAAGATTGGGTCATATTGATTAAGCTTTCTGGGTTGCATTAAAGAGCCTGGCAATGAGTTTCAAAGTGTTCATTGACAGTTGACAGAGAAACTGGAAGAGGGTGGGTGATGTCTACACATTTCATAAATTTTCTTTATCTTTTAATCATGAAAGCCCAAAATTGTCAGTCAATGCGAATGTGCTGTACTGTGTAGAACCTGGTTGCCTCTGGGATAAGCAGCATCAGCATTGTCAAAACAGAGAATCTTGAGCCCCTTCTGGATTCAAATGTGCATTTTACAGATTCTTAGACGATTCCTTTGTGCTTTGAATTTTGTAAAAGACTTGCCAAGATTAGTGGTCCTCAACATGTGCTATCCAGACCAGGAACCTCTGCCTCACCTGAAAACTGATTCAAAATGTAGAGTTGTGGTCTCATTCTAGATTTACCGAGTCCA
Source organism: Craseonycteris thonglongyai (assembly GCA_004027555.1). Lineage (NCBI taxonomy): Eukaryota > Metazoa > Chordata > Mammalia > Chiroptera > Craseonycteridae > Craseonycteris > Craseonycteris thonglongyai. Next base: position 12,926 of record PVKE010007677.1, read on the forward strand.
AAATTTTAGGGTACAGCCCAGTCATCTGTGTCTTCACAAACCTTCAGTGGTTCTCATGCATACTCAAGTTTAAGGATTTCTGCCTCTGGCCTTTTTCAATTTGTATTTAAGAGATCTAGCTTTTGACAGACGTTATTTTAATTCTAAAAATTTTAAGTGACTAAGAAAACCATATATCTGTCTGGACAATTTTTAAAATATGTTCAGAGTCCACGAGTATTTTCCAAGGATACATCCTTCTGGTTTTATTTAAGCACTAGGCAGAACTGACGAATGCGTATATTGAATGCCATTTGCTAATTCATCCGGCATCTGGCAAAACCCTATCACATTGATATGATGGATGATCCTGCTTCTTTGGAATGAGAAAACTTCCACATGGGGGCACAGTAATTATTCCTGAAGGAATGAACATAATGTAAACTGTCATTATGGATAAGTTTTGTGGGCAAAGGATGCCTGAGGGAACAGGCGTTACTGTGGGCCTCTATTCTCAGCAGCAGCGCTCTGTGGCCTCCTCACACCCGAAGTCATTGTCAGAACTGCGGAGACGTGCCTGCCTCCATGGCTTTGGGCTTCATTTATCAGGTGATGGAATATTTCAAACTTCTTCTCTCTAGTGCATTTGAAATATTTTCTACTGTGAAACTCTTTTTTTTTTTCCTTCAAATGCAAGGTAGCTGTTAATGTCAAGAAGTCAGAGCGAGCTCAGCCGATACACTGGGATCTTCCACAGATGTGGCTCTGCCCAGATGAAAAATTTTTTTTAATTATGAAAACTGTTAAAAATACATGGAGATATTTTCCAAATTAACCATTTCTAGAAATGCACACTAAAATACATCCTCAGATGGACATAAAGACATAGGTACAAGAACATCTATTGAAGCATAATTTGTTGGAAACAAGCAAAATGTTCATTAATAGAGAACAGTTACACAGAGTAACCAACAGAGTGACTTCCCTGAGGGAGGACCTCTGTTGTGTCCCAGGCATTAACTATTTAGTTTCCTGATTATGAGGAGGACCAATGTCTTAGTCTGAGTCAGCTGCCATTAACAAAAGACCAGGGTGGCTTAAACAACAGAAGTTTATTTTCTCACAGTGCTGGAGGCTGGAAATGCAAGATCCAGGTGTCAGCACATTTGACTCCGGAGGCCTCCCTCCTGGGCCTGCAGATGGTGAGTCGTCCTCCATGTCCTCACGTGGCCTTTCCTCAGCACTGGCATGCATAGAGGGGGAGCGCTGCTCGCTGTCTCTTCCTCTTCCCCTAAGGACTTTATTTAGTCCGATGGGATTAGGGTTCCACTGTAACAGCCTTACTTTAATTTCATCACCTCTTCAAAGATTGAATCTACACATACAGGTACATTCTGAGGTTCTAGGAATTGGGAATTTGGGGGGATGTCACAATTCAGCCCATAACAGTTGGCGTGTCTCAGAGAGTAGCTAGATCCCACAGGTTTATTTACCAGTCAGAAGTATAGGGTCCAGCAGGAGTAATGCCCTCTTTAAAAGTAGTATAGTGTGCTTGAGTGTGATATTGTTACATTACTAAATTTTGTAATAAAAGATTTGGTGTAGATTCCCAGCTCATAAAAAGGGGTGCGTTACTTCTGCTGGACCCTATATTTTAATATATTCAAAATTGGTACAGTTATGCCAGTGGGTGGTGGCCAATTATTAACCATGGGCATGGACTCTGAGAGGATTTTAAAAACATGTTCTGAAACATCGTAAAAGTGTGGAGGACCTTCAGAGTTGAAGATTGGAACTTAGTAGATGGACTCTGAGACCACATCTGGAATTCAGTCATTTTGCATTGGGTAGACAAAATTGTGAGCATAGGATTTAGAATCAGACAGAGTCTGGGTTTCTAGTTCTCACCTGTAAATAAATATGATCATAGTACCTATCTACCTATTTCCAAAATTGTTGTAAGCAATACAATAATTATGTAAAATGCTCATACTATTCCAGGACCAAAGTAAGTGCTCAATAAATAAGGCAGTATTATGCTTCTATATAAGCTCTTTAAGAAAAACTCACTCACACACACACACACACACACACACACACACACCAGTTCTTTAAAACCACTGCACTAAATGAACCCTAAACTTATTCTTAGCTCTAAAACTTCGTGATTCTAAGTGATACTTGGCCACAAATGATCCAAAATAAAAGAAATAAAACTTTAAAAAGGTTTTATTACTTTTAATTTAAAAATAAACTGTATTTTCCTAGTCTATTGGAATTCCCATCTGCTTTTACCAGTCATATTGCTTGATATAACCTCTATTTTTTTAAATAACAGTCTGTACTTACCAGGTAAACATAGTGACTTTTGATAGTAGATTACTTTTTCTGTGTTTATCATATTATTAAATGTACCATTTATGTATTACAAATAAAATAAAATTATATGTAAATATTAAAACAATGAAATAAGTGTTTTATGTACCAATATAGAGTAACTATAATGTGTCAAAAACAAAGTATACAAAGATACACATGGTAAGCTACCTGTGTTAAAAAGAAGTATACCTTTCTGTATTGTTTACATTTTTACCACATGCATGCATTACCTTTAAGGAATGATTTTAAATAGATTTAACAAAAAATTCATTAAAAAAATTTAAAGATAGATTTTCTTTTCACAGTAAATTATAAAAGAAGAACAAATGCCCAAGATTTCATTTTCAAACAGAAACCTAGTCAATTCAAACAGCAGCACCAGTAGCAGCTGCTGTTTATTTTTATTTGATAAGAGCAAAGCAGCAGATAAAAATGAAAAATTAACTATATGAAAAGACACTCACAAAAATCAGATTCCAGAGGACTCTCAATCCTACTGCCATTGTTGTGAGTTCCAGAATAGTTTCTCAGCACTGAGGAACCCTGTGATTTAATGGAAAGAACAAAGGATTTGGCATCAGACTGGGTTGGCCTCCAATTCCAGTCCTCTCATTTTCTAGCCACGCAAAAACATAGACAAATAACTTTATTCTCTGAACCTCATGTTCATCAGCAGACAGGAATCAAAGTTGCTGTAACTTCTGCCACTTAGTGTAGTCATAAGGCTTAAATGAAATTACATGTGTACAAGCATACAGCAACCAATAGAGACCAAATAAGTGTGCTCCCTTCTCATCCCCTTTGCAAAGTTCTCTTTAGCAGGCCTGTAAGGCGAGAGATATGCATGCACTTACTTATTCAACAGTGAACAATGGACTCTGCTAAACATTGGAGCTACACTAGAAAGCAGAACAAACACATAACCTGCCCTCTCAAAGCTTAGACTCTAGCAAGGAGACAGATGATAGGTTAAAACATCTATTATATCATCATAAATCATAGTCAGGGCCATAATAGTAGAGCAAGACACCACAGAAATGTATCTCAGGGGTGTCTAGTCAAGGAAGGCTTCTAGAGGAAGTCATGTTAAAGGACAGGCCTTGAGAAGAGATCATGGAGTGACTCCTAATAGGAGTATCCTAAGCTGCCCACTGGCTTTGCTGACCCTGGAAGACACCTGGCAGGTGAACTGTGAGTGACTAGAGCTCAGAAAGCCCGTCCCTGCTTCATGTAGCTGCTGAGTGGCAGAGCCAGGATGCAAATTGTCTTTGCCATATTTGAAAGATCAGTGGAATTGATCTCATGATATTGAAATTCTGACTCAGAATCAGGTATATTTAGGCTTTCAGTCACACAGCAACGCCTTGAACAGTGGTGCATAATAAATGCCTGGTAAATATCTCTTAAACGAATGAATAAGGTACAAGTTTGAAGAACCACTTGGAGGCATCCTCTGTCTTTCAAATAATTTAAATTATTCTAGGTCCCAGTCCCTGAATTAAATTTAAGTGTCTTAAAGGTCATACAGAACTTCAGACCCTTCCCAAACCAGATTGTTTTGAAACTGCATTGGATCTTTCTACACAATGTTCAGCAGGCATTATGGCATCTAGAACCCGTTCTACCAAGAGCTCTGCGATGCTTGAGAAAAGACATTGCATAACAGTTCAGATTTTAAAAATTAGGAAAATAAGCCAAAGAATCAAGAAGGACCATCTGAGGATTAGGAATTTAGCTCAGACCACGGCTCCCTAGTATGAAGTCAATATGACTCATTCATTTGGAGCTGGCAAGAAATTTTAGACGTATTTTGAAAGACCATCTGTTTTTCCTACTACAACATACATTTGATCCTTTTACAAGCAAAACCAAACAATCTAATACATTGAAGACTGTGTCTGAGAATGAAAAACAGAATTGGCATGACTTGTTTTCTTTTCTTTTCTTTTCTTTTTTCTTAACATGAAACCATTGTGTGATGTTCTTAAGAAAGTAAAACCTCGGTGCATTAAACAAACCCTGGTGCTTTCTCCAGGGCTGGTGTTTTGGAATTGCACTGAGTATACTCTCTAGCTTTTGAACATGACATCTGCATCTTAATTGCCCTATTTTAACTCTGAGTAATCGAATCCTGGGAGGTAAATTAGGCCCTTTTATTGGTCTATTAACTTTCTCCTCCCCTCAAGGGGAAATTTATTAAATTCTCTTTATGTGTTCATGTGTTCCAAGAAAGCAAACTTTGGAACAGGCCAGTAAGCTTGTAAGAGCCTAGTGAAGATCATAGAGTGAGTTTCCACCAGCTTTTACTGTTATTTTAATTCATTCCAAATGTAGACGTACTAAACCATTGGCTATCAAGCTCACTCATATTATCATCACCCTCCTTCTCTCTCTAGCTCTCTCTCTCTCTCTCCCCCACACCCCTCTCCTTTTCTACCTCTCTCACTTCCCCCACTTTCTCTCTATTATCTATCTCTCCCTACATATACAAACAAATGCACTCACCGTCTGTTTCCCTTTTTCAAAAAAAGACTTGGAAATTGTCTACTCATTTTCAAATCTCACTTCCTCTCAGGATTCCTTTTCTGACCCCCAAATCTAGTTCGAGTGTTCCTCCAATGTGTTCTTACTGAAGTTGCTTATTTGTCCACTCATACACCAACCTTATCTAATGGGTTATTATATCCCTGGCCTCTGGCAAAGTTTATGGTATGTGGTGGGCACTCAATACATTTTTATTAAATAAGTGCATGAACAAGTATATTAATCTAGTCTGTGGATGTTTAGCAATATTAAGGAAGTATACTAATTCAATCAATTCCTTCACTATCCTCTACCAAGAAAGAAGTCATAAATTTCTACAAATAAAAATATTCATCTCTGGTGCTCGCTTTGGCAACACATATACTAAAATTGGGATGATACAGAGAATTACTAACATAGCTCCCGTGCAAGGATGACATGCAAAGTTGTGAAGCATTTTATATTTTTGGCTGCCAGAGAGACAGGGGGTAAGGGGGTGGGGGAGCAAGGAGAGGGATCCAAGTGTATGGTGATGGAAGAAAATCAAAAGCCTGATTCTGGGTGGTAAGATCATGATGCACACAGAGACGATGTAATGTAGAGTTGTACACCTGGAACCTATGTAACCTTACTAACCAATGTCATCCCAATAAATTTAATAAAAAGGACATATTTGTAAAAAAAAATAGAATTTCATTTTAATTAAATTTCTGTAAAGTTTTTAAAGGCTAAACATTTTTTAAAAATTTATTTGTGGAAACATGAAGACTCCTCTCTGAAAACCTCTGGAATTAATAGTTTTAGGATACACACACACGCACACGCACATACACAAGTACTCTGGAAAGTATCCACCCATGTAGCCATTCTCATTATATTGACAACAGCTAAATTTTTTCTGGACAGCTCTCATATATATATATATATTTTTTTTTCAAGCTAACTCTATCTAAAAACATGTGCTATATAAGTATTGAAAAACAATTTATGACTAGTAATATGATTAACAATTGTACATAAGAGTTAGGTAGAAGATAACATTGTTCTTGTTCAGCAATTATGTATGTGTAATATATACTCCTTTCACAAAACAAGAAGAAAAAATGCAGAATTTTAAAAAATTTATTTATTTAATTTATTTATTTATTTTTTGACATGAGAGAGAGAAAGAGAGAGATACAGAGACAGAGAGAGAACTGAACTTGGGGAACTCCCCAGTTCAGCATATGGGTCCGCACAGGCCAGGGCCGGGATTCGATCCTCGGTCCCCGGCACTGCAAAGTGAGCGCTTAACCCACTGAACCATCCTGGCTTCCCCAAAATGCAGATCTTTGATTCCCAGTTTAATGGCTCTTCACTAAAGGTCAGCTTAGCCGGCAAGCATCTAACAAAATGGTATTATAGAGAACCAAAAAAATATTCAGAACTTAGAATTATCACAAGGAGAATTATCTCTGGAATAAATAAGCAAATAACAGAAGTTGGGTACTACAAGTATGCACTGAAAGATATAGGGAAAATACATACCATCCATTATAATTTAGCCCCTAAGTACCAGTTTTGAAAATCAAAACATTTTATAGCTTTGCCTTTTTTATAAGATCACACACCAAGGAACACATGAGGACATCAATTCTTGAAAAGTAAGTAAATCTGTGGTTTACCCACCAAGGTCTCTCCCTGGTTTCTATTATCACTGGCAACAGAACCAGTGTTGGAAGGCCACTGCAAAATCAAGAATTCACACAGTCTGAAACTGCTTATGTCAGGCCTTTCTTCAGGGTGAAAATAATATTCAACAACTTTCAGCATGTGCTTACCACATCTGCACCCATTTTGGGTCAATCAGAAAAAAAAATAAAGAACTGCTGGGAAGAAATAAGCTACCCATTCAAAAGTAAAAACAGGGAAAGCCAGCTGCAGATTGTGCTGATGAGATCCATGGAGGGGCAGAAAGAGCTGTTTCAGGAAAAGAAAACCTAACTTATGAGCAGAAAAGCCTCAGAACATAGATGAAGAAAAAAGTACTGCTCTCCAGCAAAAGCACTTCCTAGTTCAATTAACATATTTTTATTCTATCCCAAAAGAATTCTCTTTCCCCCATGTATTAATTAATGGATAGACTGATTATTTGACTGTCCTTGCTTCATTGTGTATATTTAAGTTATATTGGGGTTACATTTGTTAATATTATATACATTTCAGGTATACATCTTTATAATACAACACCTGTATATGCCATTGTGTGCTCACCACCTAAAATCTAATCTACGTCCCTCATGATTTATTTGACCCCCTTTACCCTCTTTATCCTCCTCTGCCCCTTTCACCTCTGATTACTACCATTCTGTTGTCTGTATCATATGATTTCACTCATATGTGGGCTATAAATAAAAAAACAACAAAAACACAAAACAAACAAAATCACATAATTTTATTAAAGAAAATACAGAGAAGCTCAAAGAAGCAAAGATTAAAAAAATCACTTGTAATCCCATCCCTCAGTAATAATCCTGTTACATTTCCACTAATGGTTGGAAATTCACCCAGACACAACTCATGGCCATCAATAAATTATAGGGAAAGATTTTCTTTCTTTTTTTTAAAGATTTATTTTTATTGTTTTTGACGGCAAAGGGAGAGAGACAGAGAGAGAGACAGAGACAGAGACAGAGAGAAGGGGGAGGACCCAGAACAGTCTCCATAGTTGCACATCATTGGTTTTTTCCATATAGTTTCATTCCACAGGTGGGAGTGGGGCTGCACAGGGCAGGAACTGGGCCAGGGTCTCGCCCCGGTGAGAACTGAACTGGGAGCACTCCCCAGCTCAGCATATGGTTCCGCATGGGCTGGGCTGGGATTCGATCCTCGGTCCCTGGGGCTACAAAGTGAGCGCCTAACCCACTGAGCCATTCCAGCTTCCCCAAGATTTTCGATTAAATATTTTTAAAATGATCTAAGTTCTTTCTACAATCAACTCTCCACCTCAGTGTGAGAGATTTTAATCAGCAAGATAAGACTCAACATAGGATCTCACGTGTTCCATGATTCAACTTATTTAATGGCTTAAGTTTGTTCTATTTGCTCTAGGTGAGTGAACTGAGGCACATTTATACTGGAATAACAGCAGATCTGAATGTTTAGGGTGGGTCTCAGCATACTTGTTTCTCAAAGACATGAGGAAAATAAGTGAGTCACAAGGGTTCAAATGATGAGCCACCCCAAGTCTGCAACCGATTAAGCCTTATTTCCTGTTTGCTCATGAGATCAGAGCTCCAGGTTTGATTTGGTCATGTACTGATTTACTTTTCTGTCTCCCAAAGGCTACAGACAGCATTGTTAGCTGCTTGTCTCTCAGAGGGACTCGTTTATTTTAAGTTTGTTTGTTTGTTTGTTTGTTTGTTTATTTATTTATTTATTTATTTATTTATTTATTTTTGACAGAGAAAAAGAGAGATACAGAGACAGAGAGAGAACTGAACTGGGGGAGCTCCCCAGCTCAGCACATGGGTCCGCACGGGCCAGGGCCGGGATTCGATCCCCAGTCCCCGGAGCTGCAAAGCGAGCGCCTAACCCACTGAGCCATCCCGGCTTCCCCGGGACTCATTTATTAATGAGGAGATTGGGAAAGATAGTCTAGATGCATTGGTACAGAGTAATTTTGATAGGATATTGACTTTACTGATGTCTATTGCATTCCAGGCATCTAATCTACATTATTTTATGTAGTCCTAATGGTACCTGTATAGAATAATTGTTATGGTTATTAGATGAGGAAATAAGACTCATCGAGATTAATAACTAACTCAAGATCACATTGTTAATATGTGTTAGAAGATAGAAGGATGCTGGGATAGCTCAGCAGTTGAGCGCTTGCCTCATGGTTGCAAGATTTGGGGTTTGATTTCCAGCCCGGGCCTTGCAAGCCCATATACTGAACTGTAGTGCAACTGGTAACTGCCAGAATTGCTTGGTGGCAAAGGTTCTCGCCTCCCATATAGGAGGCCCCCAGTTTGGTTCCCTCCCCATGCAGCCCCACATATATACATATATATGGTAGAACCAGACTCAAAACTCCAAATCCGTACTTTCACACTATATCACCCCAACTTTCTGGGGAAAACAAACCTTGATTGTGTCCTTTATATGGTTAATAAATAAGAACTTTTTTTATCTGTAAAGGATGTGTGTGTGTGTGTGCACACATATCACAGTGACCCCAAAATTCTTAAGGTCTTATGATACCAAATAATCAAAATTCTTAGAGAGCATTTAGTAAATATGTAAGCTGCACATTTGTATGCTCTTTATGTGAAAATATTACCTCTTCTTAATGGCTCTAGTGAAAGTTAAAGAAGAAAATAAGTGAGGATGTGATATATAAAGTATAAAGCACCGTGAACATACAAAATATTATTATCTACAGAGCCCTCAAGGCCATAGTTGATTTAAAAAACCTCTGCAAACAATAAACATTGAGAGTATAGTCTAAAAACATTCATATTTTTATTAAACTGTCCAGGGGGCATGACTTTTAAATCCCTGTTCAGTCACTCAACCAACAACTATTTATTAAATTTTTTTTTGTATCTTAACCATGAGTTTATACAGATGCAAATCTCTGCTTCCCTCTTGTGAGATTTCCACAAGTTATCAGTCTCTCAACCTCTGTAGGAACGCAAATGAACCATTTCTATCAACTTATGTTGTCATCAGTCAGTGCTATGTGATATAGAATAGTGTCTATACTAATCTCTCCACTAGCAAAGCAGGAAATAGTTTTCTACATTCCCCTCCCTAGACCTCTAGGTATGTAAAGAGAGAGCAGATGTAACGAGTCTCATCCACATGACTGTTTACTTAGCTGGTAGCATGAACTAGCCAAATGAACTGAAATTGGCCATGATAGCTGATTTCTAGCAATAACTCTAATAAGGTTTCAGGATCAAAATCTTAACACTATGGATTTATACAAAGATTATATAAGTGTATGATATAACTTTGTATTTTATATAAATGTTTATGTAAAGCTTCGTATAATGCATAGAAATCTTTATATAATGCTGAGCTACATAAGGGCTAACTGACATTTTCCTAAAAATTGCCCAACATGACATATACTAACCCTGTGAACCTGCTGGGGAAATCACAAAAAACTAAATTGTAGGGTAATTAAAAGATTGACTTTGACAAAATAATATATTATTTAAAAAAAAAAGAAGAATAGGAACAAGAAGGCGAAGAAGGAGCTGTGAAAAGATGAGGAGACAGAAAATGGAGGAGAAATGGGAAAGAGAAAAAGGAATGAACCCTGTACCAATGGAATTCAACCACTGTGGGTGTGTCACCTATGCTATGCAAGGACTTCAATGAAGTACTTGGGGGACTACAAAGATGAATAAAATATATCCATTTAACAAATTAAATATTTTTTAAGTTCAGTGAGAAGCAACTATTTTAATATGCTACATCAACTAGAAATAAATCTAAGATTACCTAAATGAAAAATAAATCAGAAGTGAGTTTCAAAAGAGTACTGAATTTTAAACAAATATTAGAAGATTATATTTTCTTAAACAAGCGACCTTCCTGGTACAGAGCTGGGTAACGGTTGTTACCTATGGCTGATCAGATTCGACACGGATTCACCAAAACAGAGAGCCATTCCATCATCTAGCAAAAGGGCCAACGTTACATTGATGACAACAATTTTCCAGAGGTTTTCTGACTTCAGCACAATATAACACAGGGACAATTGAGCTGTAGTTTCAGACACTTGAGTTCTAAATGTAGCTGTATCACTAATTACCCTTGAGGTAAAAAGCACATGACTCAGAACAGTTTTTGTTGTTGTTTATTTATCCTAATAAGTTTTGACTTGGTGTATATATGGCTCAAATAAATACAAATATTATTTTGAAAAAAATCTGAATAACTATATTTGAAAATAATATAAATTTTTACTTCTTAGATCTTTCCAATTTGAATAGCAAAATATGAGTGCTTCTCAGTAGAATAGCTTAACAGTTGGGTGGGTCGAGAACCAATTTTGTGACTGTGAAAGACTAAGTGGCTGACTAAAACTTCATTAACTTGTTTCTGTATCTTCTTGAACATATCCAAAAACCTGTCAGCTAAGTCTTAAAACTTAAGCAGATCCATGGCTTTTAAGGAATCACTACCACACAGCCAAGAGAGTCATATGAAAACCAAAGCTAGTCTAGAGCACTAGTTTCCAAATGAAGAATACAGCTGTTTTCACTGAACAAAGTTTAAGCATGTATGCCTTTATTCCTGCCAAGATTTATTCAAAATATGTTTTCAGTGCCACTGGGAATGAAAGAGTATCTGAAAAAGACAGTAACTGGGACTATAAATAATGAGCAAATGAGTACAAACTGTCAGGAAACACCTCAAATAATTCTCTGTAAATCAAAAAAACATGCAATTGAATTCATGATGTGTATATTTTAACATGCCTTTTTAAAAATCTTTGTTTTTCAAAAATGTCATAATGGTTTCAGTCAAATGCTACTTGTATCTAACTTTAGTTATGTGATATCTGTTTATGAATTTCTAAATAGCAGAGGAGACAAAGTTTTCTAAGGGTTAAAACAAGGCAAGGATTACAAGCTACTTATAATCCTCTTTATGCCGGAAGAGAAAAGGGAGATGAACTGTTGTGGGAAACATTTCTGTTTATTAAAAACCATTATTCACAAAACCTATCAAAAGGATTAAATAAGCAGAAGAAGCAATCCTTGGAATAAGCACTTTAACAGCAAGCTACATGACAGTTCTAACATTCTGGAATGAAAAACCCTTGGATAAATAAGACATGGGCATATTTGTCCCCTTGCTCAGGTTTTCACTTGCAGGAACTTCAGTCTCATAGAAGGGCCAGTCCCTCATCTACTGGAAATGACCTCCACCCAACAAATGCCGTAAACTTGAGTCAGCCAAGGACTCTCTCCACTGCTGCTTCTCATCTAGATGGCTGAGCATCCCTCCTAGTTTCTCGCAACTTTTCTCCAGAAGAAAAAAAAAACATATATATTAAACCCCAACATTGTCACGACAGCTGTACACCTAAATACACTTTATCACTTTAAATACAGATACTCGATCTTGTTTGGTTGATAATGATGATGATAACGATGATGGTAGAAGAATGCTTTGCATGTATTGTACTCTTTTATCCTTGAAAAGATTTCTTACAATTTTATTTTAGTTCAATTGGTCAAAATATATTTACAAAGCATATTCTTCATTCCAGTCATCATAAAAAGACTTGGCCACTCTATATAGTCACTAACCACAGAGCAACAAATTCAAACCCCACACTGTCACTGTACCGATAACGCTACATGGGAACCATAAAGAGAAACTAATACTGGCAGAGCGGAGAGGGAAAATAACGAAGGTGGCATTAAATCTAGGACTTGAGGGTGAGAAAGAAAAGGACAGAGAGAGAAGAACCTGAAAGTGCAGGTGTGTTGATATTAGTAAATGAAAAGAAGTTAAATTAAAAACCTAGTTGTGGACTAAATTGTGGAATAAAGATTTCTGAATGTCAGGAAGCCAGAATGGCTCAGCGGGTTGAACACTCATTTGCAGGCCCAGGGTCTAAGGATTGAATCCTAGTCCCAGCCTGTGTGGATCCATATGCTGAACTGGGGTGTGCCCCCAATTCAGTTCTCACCATGGGGAGCTCCATGCAGAAGGCCACTGGCCCAGTTCCTGCTCTGCGCAGCCCCATGCCCATGTGTGCAATGAAACTATGTAGGAAACCAATGACGTGCAAATATGGAGACTTCTCTGGGTCCTCCCCCTTCTCTCTCTCTTTCAAAAACAATAAAAATAAATCTTTAAAAACTTATTTCTGAATGTCAAGCTCAGAGGCTTTTGGTAAGGGGCAGGGAAGAGGGGCATGAGAAGAATGCATGAAACTAATATTCACCATATATTTTCTGTATTTAAGCTTTCATTTTAGAGCAATTTAAGGTTAAAAAGGGTTCCTGGACTCAATTCCAACCTGTGTGTGGAAGTTTCCGCACAACAACAGCAATTCTCAGAAGCCAGCAGGGTGTCCACAAATTCACCTCAGTCTGGCAGTATCTACCTGAAGTTAGCACCAGATTCCACAGGTAAAGGGCTCAGTCTCCCAAGACCACCCTTCATTTCATACACCAGTCTAAAGCCCAGATGGTTGGCTGTGCTTCTCCCTGAAGGGCTTTAAAGCAGAGGTCCCCATGACCCACTCCTCCAGTTTGATTAATTTGCTAAGAACAGATCATAGAACTCAAGAAAAACCATTTATTCACTCATGACTGATTTCTTACAAAAGATGTTAAAGGATATGAATCAACAGCTGCATGCAAAGATACACAGGGTGAGGTCCCAGGGAAGAAGCTTCTGTCCTGGTGAAGCATGGGGTCCATCACAGTGGCACAAGGACTCATTCTGCTCTCTTAACATGGAAACTACAGAAAAAAGAAGTTTTTATGGAGGCTTCATTATGTAGTCAGTGATTAGGTCATTGGCCATTGGCAACTGATTCAACCTCAAGTCCTTCTCTTCTCCCCAGAAATCTTCAC
>PVKE010007677.1:26503-49990 GCA_004027555.1 Craseonycteris thonglongyai
AATATATATGTTTTGGTCATCTGAATGACCAAAATATGTATATTGTATAAATCACAATATTGCAAAGATCCACAGCCAAATTGATGGGAAGATACAGAGATTTCCCATATCTCCTGCCCTTATCCATGGATAGCCCCTCTTTGCCAACATCCCCCAACTGAGTGGTATATTTGTTACAATTGATGAAGCTGCATTAACACAATGTAATTACTCAAAGTCCATAGTTAGCATTAGGGTTCACTCTTCGTGTTGTACGTTTTACAGGTTTGGACAAATGTGCTCATCATTATGGTATCATATACGGAGTATTTTCACTGCTCTAAAAATCCTCTGTGATCTTTCTATTGATCATTCCCCCCATTCCTCTGTAATCACTGATCTTTTTACTGTCGCCATAGTTTTATGTTCTCCAAAATCTCCTATTTTAGAGTTATTCAATAAAAATTGACTTCTTTCACTTAATGATATGCATTTAGGGTTCTTCCATGTCTTTTAATGACTTGATAACTCAATTCATTTTAGCAATGAATAATATTCCATTGTCTGGATGTATCACAGTTTTTATTTTTCTGTTCATTCACCTACTTACTGAAGGACATCTTAGTTACTTTCAAGTTTTAGCAGTTATTAATAAAACTGCTTTACATATTTGTGCAGGTTTTTGCATGGACATAAGTTTTAACTCCTTTGAGTAAATACCAAGGAGCATAATGGCTAGATCAGATGGTAAGCATCCACTCTATTTTACTGATTCTAAGATGTACATTTTTGACAATTCTGATATTACATTGTATCTTTCAATGAGTAGTGTCTTACAATGGAAGTTGTGACATAATGGTCATTGCTTACATCCACAGCTTATACTTTCCTTCTGATGATTTACAAGAGTGATACATAATAAAAATCTGACCAAAAAAATTCCAAAAGAGTTTACAGGTATAAAAGTCTAAGTGAAAAGAAGGAATTATTTTATAGCATTTTTTTTTTTAGTGATACATAAAATAACATGTGATAGTTTGCCTTAAATATATACTAATCTCCATGTTAAATACTTAAACAAGGAAGTGACATAATAAAATTGTTCTTAAAGAATACCTCCTATGAAACGCTAAAGGATATATTGGAAAAGGGGCAAATAAAGTCCAGTAACAAAAACTGGAGGCTATTCTAATAGTATAAATAAGAAAAGATGGGGTATGAACTGTGGCAGTGGCCATAGAAATTTACAAGAGTCAAGATTCATCTTAAAGATACCTTGATGAGAATTCATGCTCATCTGGATGTAGTCCAATGAGGGAAGTGTTAGAGGTAACTTCTTTTAGATTTTTGTTGTGTTGTTTAGTTGGCTGGTTTTTACTATGACCTGCATTACTTTTTTTCTTTTTTTTTTTTAATGTTTTTTTTTGACAGAGAGAGAGAGAGAGAGAGAGAGAGAGAGAGAGAGAGAGAGAGAGATACAGAGACAGAGACAGAGAAAGAACTGAACTGGGAGAGCTCCCCAGTTCAGCACATGGGTTCACACCGGCCGGGGCCGGGGCCAGGATTCGATCCCCGGTCCCTGGGGCTGCAAAGTGAGCGCTTAACCCACTGAGCCATCCCGGCTTTCCCATCCTGCATTTCTTATTCATTAAAATTAAAGTTCTATTGTAGGGCATAATTTTGTAATCTTTGACAGCCATGCTGTTCAAAAAGGAAACAAAGTGTTCTCCCTTTGGCTTTGTGAGCAGGACTTTTAAACTTCCATTTTATGAGATGTTATTTTAGCCCAATCACATAGTCTTCATGACCTTGAGGTTCATTTATCAGCATTACTGAGAATTTGACATGTAAGATCACTCATCTAGATGACCAGCTGAGCTGTCCGCTCAGATTTCCCAGGAGATAATCCCTGCCCCAAAGAGACTAGGGAAAACTTGGGAACATCTTGTGTCAACTCCAGGGACATTTTGTTATTTACTTGAAGATTTAAAGTCATGGTCTTCATTATGCATGGCTTTCTGACATTAATAAGCCCCTTTGTTAGCCCACAACATGAGCTGAAAAGGAAGTACAGCATGCCCATAGTAAGCCTTTCACAAATTTTAATTTTGGAGAACTGCTGTGGCCCTAGACAAAATTTTATGATCCGCTTTGAACATAGTACAATAAAGGAAAATAGCCCAAGTGTGAGAGTTCCTCTCATGTTTACTTACCTTTAGTGTAGTTTTAATTAAACCCAAAGGTAAGGCTGAGGTCTCCTAGAGAAGAGTTTAATTTTTTAGGAAAGTGAAGAAGTTGAGTCGGGATTAAATGACTCCAGGATCTAACATGTGGGTGATCTGATATCACTTTTAGCAAAGAAATCATCTCATGAACCTCTTGGTAACCAGAACACTGGAACCCAGAACTTCTAAGACTGCCAATTTCCAGCCCGCCTGAATAAATGCTGTATTTTGGGAATATGAAGGTGAAGGTGAAATCATTTACATTTTTACACAAGCTCATAAATAAAATGAGAGATCATTTGTTCACAAATTTTGTGTTTAGAGGATTCAGAGTATATGGACAAACATACAGAATCTAGGCTTCAAATCATTCCCCACCCCCACTCCCATTGGTTAACTCTTTAACAAAGTTCTTAATTTTTCTAAACTTCCACTTCATTATCTTAATCATCATTTGGCTATGCCTTGTTTTGACAGTGGGCTTAATCTAACAATACTCACCCCAATTTTCTTTTGAGGCCCCCAGATTTTAGGTTAACTTGTAACCTGGCCTCATTACACAACCCCCACCCCACCCCAGAGACTATCAGATTCCTGTGCAGACAGACGCATCAGTTTTTAGGGTGACATTTAAATAGAGTAAGCATGTGATTTATTGTCCATGCCAGGACATTTTTGAGAGTGAAAAAAAAACACATTACTAATAATGACACAGGAACAATGGGTGTAACCTTGCTCAGGATGAATGGTTGTATTATTTATAAGGCTCTAGGTACTCTGGCCTCTGACTAGGGGGCCCAGCTTTATCTTTCTATTTATGTATTTTTTTTAAATACATTTTGTATGAATATATTCTTCTGAGGATTTAGTAATTTTGGAATTAAGCAAAGTTCTTCTTTGGAAAGTCAGATTCTAACAGCTCCTTCCCAGTGGGTCACTTTGGACCAAAAGTCACCTGGTGACCTTGTAGAGTGTTTGTTTAAATTTATTTCATAGTGTGATCTAATATCCCTAAAAGCGAGTGGGAAAAATAAAGTTAACGTAGCATTTCCCCAGGTGTGTTTTGGAATATTGTTAGTAGAATTCCAAAAAGAGTTCTGGGCCCCAAGGAAATTAAAAAGCTGAGGTTAAGCAACATTAAAGTGGTTTCCTCGCCGATTGTGAATCTCCCAGGGAAGGGTGAGGTAAGCTGTATTTCTCCAATTTATGAGAGCCTGAAAAGGAGGTCATTGTTCCTTATGTTCTTTGAAACACTCATTAGGAAATATTGGTCAAGAGAAAAAAAAAAAGTGTATCTCCATTTAAGGGGCCAAGGTTTTTGTTTGTTAGTTTGTTTCCATAGTTAGTGCTTCAATGTTTATTTGTGACCCTGAAGTGGTAGTTAAGGCTGAGTTGATGGTCATTGCTTCCTTAGTCAATTTATTTCTGTCCCTTGGCATTTTTATGATTAGGTTTGAGCAGATGTATAAATGTAGCAATGAGACTTGGGAAATACAAAACTCACTAAGATAGTGTTGGAGTGTCTCCAATTCCATAAGCTGCCTCTGAAGAGCTAAAGAATTTATGGCACTCCATTCAAACTGTCCTTAATAAGCAGCTTCCTCTTTCGCTTTAACAACATATTGTAAATGGATTGAGACCAACCTAGATATTTCCTTTCCGGGTAATCAGGAGATAGGCCATGCTCACCCTTAGTTTGCGAAGACAATCAGGATGTAAAAAATAAATCTTGGCAGAATTATTGAGATAAATCCTCAAATGAAACTCAGATAAAGTACATAGAAACTTAGTAACCGCATATTCTTTTGAGAAAAAAAAAAAAAAGAAGAAGAAGAAAGCAAAGAAAAATGAATTTCAAAGGATCCAAAAAAAATGTTAGGACCTGCCCTTGAAGATGATTTTTAAAAATGAAAATTTATAAACATTGTCTTCCAGAGTAAGATTTCTGGAATAAGATATAATTTAAACATAAAACTCTTCTGATAAGCGAGTCAGTCATTTCCCTCTGCTTAAAGTTTTAAAATAATGTTTCACAGGTCATGTGATAAAACAGCTAAACCTAAAAAGGATCCTATTAGATGTCTTAGTGCCAGGTTTACTTATTTTCATTTGTTTTGTCCCCAAAACATGTGAAACATTTTTACTATAATTAATCTTTAATTATAATTCTTTTAGAATATATTTTCCCCAAAAAGGAAACATTTACAATCATCCAAGCAATATATCAAAAATACTCAGCTTTATATAGGTAAGGTGCCAAAATGTTGTCACCTTATTTGGAGGAGCCTTACTTCAAAGGAAGATACTTTGTTTCTGCATTTGTTCCTGGGAGAAGGCATAGTCTAGTGCCTAAAACATCAGACTTCAAATCAGACAGACCTGGACTCTAGTCCTGGCTCTATCACTGAATACTGTGACATTGAACACATTTATATACATCTTTAAGCTTCATCTACAAAAATAGAATACTAATAGTGACTCACTTGTGAGCTTCTTGTAAGGATATAATGAGTTCTGGCATAAACACTCGACTATTAAATGTTTTAGTTCATATAATTGTTTTCCATTAAAAATAATTTGAAGAGTCTAGGTTTCCAGTCATGAAACATTTAACATGCCTACTATATGTAGTAGATGCATATCTCTGCTGTCATACATCATTTGTCTAAGTCACTATATATCAAAAGTTAGGCTTTTGCTAGTTTCCTCCATCTTTCTTTTTACCTCTTTCTTTCACAAGCTGTACTTACCATCTTCTTCTTCTTCTTTTTTTTTTTTCTTCCTGGAAAAATTCAACACCTGTTCGATGAAAAATCTATAAAGAAGTCTAAAGTGTTAGACTCTGCTCATCAGTGTTTCTAGGAATGAAAGACTGTTGCCCTCACCATCGCCATATCCTACCATTATTCCAAAAAGAAAACTTATGTAAACTGTGCCTGTCAATCACTATTAACACCCAATTCCATGGGCTTTTGTATTAGTCTCCTAAGGCTGCCATGAAAAACACCACAGACTTAAATTTGTTTTTCTCACAGTTCTAAAGGCTGGGAAGTCTAAGACCAAGGGCCAGTTGATTCAGTTTCTGATGAGAGATCGCTTCCTGGACTGTAGATAGCTGCCCTCTTACTGTGTCCTCACGTGGCCTCCCCTCCATAAGCATGTGGAACGAGGAAGGGCTCTCTGGTATTTCTCCCTCTTCTTAAAAGGACACAGATCCTACCAGATTAGGGCCCACCCTTATGACCTAACTTAATCTCAATTATATCCTTAATGGTCCCGTTTCAAAATACAGTCACACTGGGAGTTAGGTTTTTCAACATATGCATTTGAAATATCCTCAGTGATATTTTCTACAATAAGGAAAGAATTAAATTCAAATATTCCAGCACGATTCCTGGCACATGTGCATTGCATAGCAAATGTTAGTATAGCTTACAGTAATTCTACATACCATTGGATAGCAGATTCCTTGAGGGCAGGAACTGGTTTCTTTTTCTTAACATAATTGGTCCTCACAGCCCCAGAATTTGGTCATGAATTCTGCAATTGTTCTAGGAATATTTATAGACGAGAATAAAACAGAATGAATGCATTGGAAATGTTTAATATATGATGCACTCTGATAACTGTTTTTACTTCCTTTTAACAGATTACCTATGTGATTAGAATAACCCTGAACTGGCCAATATGATAGCCACTAGCAGCATAAGAATATTTAGTTCTTAAAATAATCCAAATTAAGAGGTGCTGCAAGTGTAAAATATTCACTGAATTTCAAAAATGTAGCACAAATAAAAGCAAAATATCTTATTAATATTTTAAACTATTGATTGTATGTTGAAATGGTAGTATTTTTGACATACTGGGTAAAATAAAACATTAACATTAATTTCACATGTTTCTTTTTCCTTTTCTTAATGAGACTACTACAAAATTTTAAATCTTATACATGGCTGGAATTATACAAGGTAAGTCCAGAAAATATCCAGCCATATAATGATTCTCATTATATTGACAATGGCTGGATTTTTTCCTGACAGCCCTTGTATTTTTAATGTATAGCACTAGTGTGACCTTTTCACAGATCCAAGTTCAGTTGTTTTGCCTAGAATTAATTATATGATATCAGCACAATTCCAGTTACTATGGTCTGCTCAAATTTTTTTTTTAATATTTTTTATTTATTTATTTATTTTGACAGAGGAGAGAGAGAGAGAGAGATACAGAGACAGAGAGAGAACTGAACTGGGGGAGCTCCCAGTTCAGCATATGGTTCCGCACTGGCCGGGGCCGGGACTCGATCCTCGGTCCCCGGCGCTGCAAAGTGAGCGCCCAACCCGCTG
This sequence comes from Craseonycteris thonglongyai, assembly GCA_004027555.1. Classification (NCBI taxonomy): domain Eukaryota; kingdom Metazoa; phylum Chordata; class Mammalia; order Chiroptera; family Craseonycteridae; genus Craseonycteris; species Craseonycteris thonglongyai. Next base: position 33,051 of record PVKE010007677.1, read on the forward strand.
AGTCATCCCGGCTTCTCCTTGCTCAAATTTTTGAACTTTATTTCTGTAGTAATTCTTAGCCTCTTAAAAATTTCTTCAGAGGAGGGAAAAAAGAGAGAGAGGGATGAAAATGCCTAATGTAGTCCAATGTATTCGTTTCTTAGCACCTATTAAAAACAAGTTGTTAAATATTTTGGAAATTCACAACATGACAAGGAATAGTCCAATTACTGTCGTGTGGCTTATTGACAATTAGTTCCTTCAAATGTACTCAGTTGTGGGCCAGATAAATTATAAAGTTTTGTGGTTTAGTGGCCTTTATACACCCTGAGTAAATTAAAAAGAAACTTGGGCTCCTGTGACAGCAGTAGCTTTGAAGAATTAAAAATAATAATAATGACACCAATAAATATTATTTAGTGAGCTTTTAAGTATTATTTTAATAAACTATTATCCACATATGTGGCATTTCAAGGTTGGTGCAAGCACTTGAGTGAAAATAAAATCAGGATCATATATATTTTTTCATTAGAGCTGGCAACCTTCAAAACTTTTTTTTTTAAATCAATTTACTAAGTATATTTCCTGCCTGAGTTAGCTTTCTTTTTGATTCCTGATATCAACATTCTGAAAACCACAGATGTCAGTTAACCTCAATCATTAGATAAGCCATCGGCATTAGGCAATTCACAATACGTTTTCATGTTAGAGGCAGAAGTCATTCTAGTGTTAATAGGCTATCCATTCCAATTAAACGTAATAATAGAGAAGCACTTCCAAATGGTAGAGTATCTTGTTTCAATAGAAATGCAGTATCTCTTCTGTTATGTCACCTAAAAAAGGTTTAGATGGAAAGAAAAGATATTCTGTCACCATTAAAAATGGAAGTTAAATCTGAGAAGAACGTTAGAGTGGGAATACTGGTGAGACAAAACAGCCAGCGCAGGGACCATTTCAAAGTAGAGCAATCATTAGAAGTGTAGAAGAAGAAAAGGAGGCACGCTTTTCTCTCTAAAAAGGGAGTCAGAAAGTGTCACTTCTCAGAGATGAGTTCTTTAACCCCAGACAGCTGTGAGCAATTTGTCAACTGCTATGAAGTGTGGTGAAGTCAACCTCTGGGTCTCAGCCACGTGGGTTGAGTACTGGTTTCCACGAGCTGAACACACAAGAGGGCATTTTTGCCTAAAGGACATCCTAGTTGTCATTGCAGTCCATAGAATATCAAAACGGTAGAAAAGTAACTCGTACAAGTTAAATGAGCTAGACTAATAAGGCATGAAATAATTAAGCCAGCAGAAACTATTAAATAAAACTGTCCACATAGCATGATGGAAAAAAACACAGTTGTTTGTCATGTCTCTAAATCCTGATTCTACAATTTAACATCACCTTAAGCAAACTCCCTTAACTTCTATGAACCCCGGTTTCTCCTTCTGTAAAATTAAAATAACACAAGATTTAGAGAAATCATGCTACTTGAGGTTTGTGGATCATAATAGTCCTTAATACATGTTAGTATCTCTCCACTAAAGGAAACCATAGCAATAAATATACTCATAAAACTTAGGGGATTGTATTGTGTTCACTCTTAAGAATCTTTGTGATTTGATAGAACAATATAATAGTCTAGAAACTTGCTGAGCTCCTCCTTTGCTCCTGTTTCCTTCAATGCCAATCAGACAAGGGCCTGGGGCTGACAGAGCTAACCTTTGGCATTCGCGTGGCCCCTGAATTATAGTCTTTCTCACTAGCCACATTGAGCTGTCCCTAGACCTTGTCTTCTGCTTTGGCTTCTATTCTTAGATATTTCTGACCTGGAGTCTTGATTTTAACCTCTACACTCACCCTCAATGACAAGGGAACTGCTGTGCTACATTTTCTTTGTCTCTGAGGGCCTGATCATGCACCCATAGGCAGAATGTCCAAATGACTTGACAACCAAATATTAACAGCCTGGAATGTCCACTGGACTTCACCTCCTGATAGAAACCATAAGAACAGTGGCGTTTCAATTATAGGTAAGTTGGCACACACTAAGAATGTCAGGCTTTACTTTAACCCTATGTCTGGTACCAGGTCGGTCATCCCAGAGCCCATTCTCATTCCTACAACCTTTCCTGTTCACCCAGTGAATAGCCAATCTTAAAAACAAAGCACCAGAATACATAACCAGAATCCATAGTATATTTACTTCAATTTTTCTTACAATTTTAAGCTTAAAGTTGACTGACTCTTGTAGAATTGAGGCGAAAATACAGAAACTTTGGTGTACTGTGCAAAGCAAGTGGCAGTGAAGGCAATAGTAAGGCTGTGTTTAGGATTTTCAGGGAAGACAATGGAAATGTCTTATTTTGAATCAGTAAGTGAAATATAGACCTATTTCTTATCTTTATTTTTGCTCTTAAATTCTCATCTGTGCTCAAATCACTTTGGATCAACTGTGTTACTCACTTGGATTTGCTCCAGGTACAAAGTGGGAAAAGGGAATTTTTACCCCTTAAGCATAGCAATGAAAAAATAAGTGCTTTTTTTTTATAACCCTGGGTAATATGTCTAATAAATTAGCCAGCAGTGAGGAATGAGCCTGCAAGGAAGTGGCAAAGATAAACATCTAACGGAATCTAGTGGCATGTTACAAAGGCATAATTGTTGCTGATTTATGAGTTCAATGTCCTTCTCTTTTCAGCCAGCAGAAATAGTCTCACCATATTTTGAGCTTCTCTCATCCCAACATAATTCTCCTTTATCTCCTTTGGAAAAAAAACAAACAGCAAAGTGTTGCTACACAAAATTATTTAGAAATTGAGTGTGCCAGTTAACCCAAGAGTTAATAAGCATTTTCTATATGTATATGGGACAAAACAAGGAAAAAAAAACCACCTTGAAGTACCTGGTACTTTCTCTGATTTAAACAGTCCTGCAAAGCCTCCACAGTTGGTATTAAATCTCCATTGTCATTGGAATTCTCACGGCTGGAATGCCCAGAAAAAAACAGCTACATTGTAGTTTCATGTGTGTGTGTGTGTGTGTGTGTGTGTGTGTGTGTGTGTGTGTGTGTGTTTGATTGAAGGAGAATATCATTACCTCCACAGCACATATGGTAATATTCCTCAAGTTACCTATAAAGAACAGAGCCTATAACTGATTAAGTATCAAAGGTCCTTTAAATGAATACTCGTGAAGGTGTGGGGGAATGAAGAAACTTCCCTCCATCTTCAAGTTTCCTTCAGCTGTTCTAATCAAACACACATGAGACAGATTAATGAGAAAATAACCAAATTTATTTACATATATATGTATGAGAACCCCACATACACAAGAGAGTCAGAGACCCCACATAAATGAGAGGTTCAAAAACAGAAAGGGAAGATGGGCTACATATGACATTCTGAACTAGAGGTGAGGTAAGATTTCAAGAGTCATTGCAGGACAGTAAGAAGGGCAGATGTTTAGTAATTAGAAGTTTGCCCTGCCCTATTGGTAGGTTAAAAAACAAAAGTTATCACTGATGATCTCTTACTGTAGGCACAGTTCCTGATTCAAATTGTTTCAGGTAGTTCAGTGGGGGCAGAAGATTCTCTTGAGCCCACAGGGTCTTGGTTGCCATTGGTCCAAACAATCTGCATACCCCTGCAGTACATCTTGGGTTGGCTTGTTCTGAACCCCTACAAAAGATATGGATAAGTAATATACATACTATGTTCTCTGAGAACAAATACAAAGTTTTAAAGCATTTTTGCTTTTTTAAAAATATTTTACAGTTTTTTTTATTTTTCTAATAGGATAAGATTTCTTTCAGAGTGACACAGGAATAACTATGAATGCAAGTTGGTTTGGGGTGGGGGTCAAAGAAGGTAAAGCTAGCTGTACTGACTTGTTTCCTTTTAAAGTCATGATCTGAAACCATGAAAGTGTATTTGGTAGGACCCTGTAATTTTTTCCATATTATGCTAACATGTTGTCTCCCACCTCCCATAGAAAATCTTTTCAGACCATCTCTTTGTCTGTAAACCTCCTCATTCTCCCTTCATTCTCACCAGCTGATAGCACCTCATGCATCATGCATAGACACATCTGGTATAAGCTTCCCCACTCTTTCTAGTACCTCACTTCCTCCTCTTCCCTCCCATCCCACCTCTTGTGAAAGGCCAACACCTCTACTTGTGCCTAGATTCCATTCCCTCGCCTTCCAAGGATGCTGTTCCTTAGATTGTTCACCCCCTCTCTCATCACAAGCCTCTCCCTTTCTACCAGCTTATTGTCATCAGCATAGGAACATGTTCTAGTATCTCTCCAGACAGAAAAATACTGAACACTCTTATCTCTGTCTTACACTCTTCCTGCTGTCTTCTTAATTTCAGTTGCTGATAAGAAATTAGAAGGTGATAGCACTGTGATCCCGCCCCATTTCTCTGCTTTTCTTCATAGCTGACTTGTCTGTCTCACCTCCTTCATTCTCTTCTTACTTCCTTCAGTTTGCTTTACACACTCACTACCTCGCTGAACCTGGTCGAAGTCATTTTAGATGTCCTTGTTGTCAATAAAGAAAAGTGGTCATAACAAAACATGATTTTGATTCTATTTCCTCTCCCCTGACGCAGGCTGCTCCGGCACACCAACCTCCCTGTCCTGCAAATGCCAGGGATTCCCTCCTCTTGTCTGGGCCAGGGCTACTCTTCACCCCAGAGAGCTGCAGGGTTTGCTTCTTTCCACCAACTATACTATTAAAAATGCTTTGCCCACCCATGCTCTCCTCATCCCCTTAAGGGTGCTTTTGCTTTTCTTCACAACACATCACCTGATCATTACATAATGTCTGCCTCCTCTTTCTGTCCTTTTGGGCAGAGATTTTTGTTCGTGTTCAAATTCTGGTACCTGGTCCTGTGCCTACCACACAGTGGGTCACAATAAGGATTTGTTGAATGAATGTGACACGCACCCTCCTAAGGGCTTTCTGTGTATAAAGTCATTAAGTCCTTATAAAACACTCAGTGAGGTAAGGACTACTATTATCCACATTTTAAGTAGGAAATGGAAGGCACCTCTTGGGTTCAAAGATCTCTCTCTAACTTCACCTCACTCCTCTCTTGGCAGCATTGGATGCCATCCAAGACCCCCCCCATCCTCAAAACAACAGGCTTGCAAGCTGGTTTCCCCCATTTTCTTTGGTCTTTCTATGCTTTTCCTCTCCCTTGGTGAATTCACCATTTCCAGGACTATGCTGATGAACCCTACTCTGTACCTCCTACCATGACATTTCCTGTGAACTTTGTGCCTGACCTCATATCACAGAAATCTTAATCATGACATGTCCAGTGTACTTGAAACATACCCCTTAATTTCTTCTACCTCAACACATGGCTCCCCCGTCCACCAGGATCTGTAAGCCAGGTCCCTAGGAGCCAACTTGATGTCTTCCTGTCGCTCACCTTGTTACCGCAAGTAATCATCTTTCCATTCCCTCAGTACCAGGCCCCCTTCATCATGGACCCAAATTACTACACAATTTTCTTTTTTTTTTCTTCTCTCTCTTTATTATTATTATTATTATTATTATTATTATTATTATTATATTTTATTGTTAAATTTAATGGGGTGACATTGGTTGGTAACAATTGGGTAGTTTTCAGATGTACAAGTCCACATCACATCACCCATGCATTGCATTATGTGCCCACAATTTTCTGATTTGTCTTGCTTTGCTTTTTTGCCTCCCAACCATTCTCTCCACTGACGGGAGCCAGTGAGAGACTTTCTAGAGATGTAAATTGCATCCTGCTACTCTTCAACATAACAGACATCTACAGAGCAGAAAATCCAAACCCTGGACCTTTTGTCTTTGCTTTACAGAGCTCATTAAAAATTGCAATTATTTACTTTATTTTTATTTTTTTTAATTTTTTTTTTATTGGCTAAGTTCCCCTCTAAAATATAAACTCAACAGGGAGAGAAAGATACTTTACTTAACATTGAGGACCCAGAACCTCTCATTGTCTCCCGTTCAGAGTGGAAGACTCAATAGATATTTCCTGATGGAACAGCACAAAGCTTGGTAGGAAGTACCTTCTATACATTTGAATTTAAAAGTTCAGACTGTATTTATTGGTCTGCTATGGTTTTTAGCTGCACAGGTAATGTTGTTAATGAGAAGAGGTGAAGTGTGTGGACTAACCCCGCCAGGGCAGCCTGTCTGGCCTGTGGCCCAAGACACTCCGTACTGTCCAAACTGGACACAATTATTTTCAAATGAGTTTTCTTCTTTCTATTTTTTTAGGGAGAGCACAAACACAGTCCCCCCTGCTATGTTGCTAAGTTTTCCACATTTGGGGAAATCAGAGGGGTCAGCCCACCAGGGTACAATGGGTCTCGCTATGGGAAAACCTTCGTGATCATGGTATGTCCCCTGCCGCATAAGTATCAGAGTTTTGATTATGTGTGTCTCTGCTAATTTTGTATATGTGATATCAACAAGAAGCTCCGAAAGACCCATAAGGGCCAAATCAAACATAAATATCCACATGGAAAAATAGCAAAATACCAAAAAGTTCTGATGCACACATGTACAAGTGTACATAATGTTAAAGAAAATTTATTTTTGAATTCAATTCAAAATATTAAGCAACATATTAAACTTCAGACAAGATACTAGTTCTGAAGGAAAAAAGTAAAAAACATGATTGCAAAGAATAACATGATTTACAAATGGGTATTCCTGACTGCCCAGAAATGCTTGTAAGTATACAAGAAAGTAGGATACTTACTGGGTATTTCATGTGCACTCATCCACACAGATAATAATGTAATACTGTAAAAAGCATTTCCTTGACCAGAAACACAGTCAGTTGCTATTTATGATATACGTAGGTAAGTGTGGTTGGGTCTGTCACAAAACAATCAACTTTTTTTCAAGATTTATTATTACTATTTTTTTTACTGTTTAAGAGAAGGTGAGAGAGAAGTGGGAAGGGCCCAGAGAAGTCTCCAGAGTTGTACATCATTAGTTGTGACATAGTTTCGTTCTACACAGGTGGATGTGTGGCCACATGGGGCAGAACTGAACTGGGGACCTCCCACTTTGGAGGTGAGAACCTTTGCCGCAGTTCCAGGATTTGAACCCTGGACCTCAAGAGTTCAAGGCAAGTGCTCAACCTGTTGAGCTATCCCGGCAGTCTCACAAAACACTAAACTCTTGTTTCCAGGTTGTACCACAAAGTCATTCAAGCTTTGATTAGTTACGAGCGTTTTTATATCTTTAAGAACCACATTATAAAGTAGAATGACACCTGCCTTTGTTTGCTGTGGTGAGGATTTCTTTCAAAAGCCGTAACATTACTGGGCCAGTGTGGATTGATGTGCGATGGTCCCAGTCTGAAAAGTCTCTGAGAACAGCAGACATCGTTTCCACGGTATGGTCCACAGCGCATTCTTTTTCTTCATTTTTACTTGCTCACACATTGTTTCTCCTGAAAAAGGCTATATTTAGCTGAACTATGTGATCTGATTTGCACATCCTCAACCCACACACATATTTAAATAATTGTTTCAAACAATTACTTTGTAAGGCAGGCAGGCAGGGGGTATAAGTGAAGGAGGTTTAGCTGTGTCTGCTTCTGCAACAAGTAGAAAAGTCCCTTAGCAGGAATAGTTTTAGCAAGTTTTTGTAGGTGAAAATTATTTCTATCATCTGACTTCTGGGTCACACTTCCTTCCAGTGTAAATAGACAAAGCCCTTCAGAAAGCCACCCATACAGAGTCAAACTGCTTCGGTAAGATTTGTGGCTCTTTTGTTGTTGTTTCAGTGGAAATTATTCCAAATGACAGGCATGAACTAAATACAACTCTGCACTAAATAGAATAAAAGTCTGCTGCTAATTAGAATAAAACTGCAGTGCAGTTAAGACTAGCAGAGATGCAGCATTGAACCTGAAGTCAGGAGACGAGAAGTTCTGGCCCATGCTCTGCATTTATTTGCTGAGTGATACTGGGCAAGTTGCTTAAGTTTTCTGAGAAAAAAAATTTTGTAAAATTGGATGGTTGCAGTTAATAATCTTTGTTGTTCCACGTAGCAATTTTTTGAATTAATAATCAAGACACTATTTTAATTACATTTTCTCTTTACATGTTGGTATGTTCTTAGGCACTGGATTTCAACATACATATATTTTTTAATGATCAGAATAAACATAGATAAATCTAGGGTATTTTTTTTTCAATTTTATCCTGTTTGTGACCCTCAATATTTCTAAAGTCCTCTTACATTTTCTATGATCTGAGTTGCTGCTTGTACTTGTTAGATTGTATTAGTTGGCGAGGACTGGCACAACAAAATACCACAGCCTGCCTGGTGACTTAGACGGCAGAAATCGATTTTTGCACAATTCGGGAGGATGGAAGTCTCAGGTCAGGATGCCTGCAGGGTGGTTTGTCTCGAGGACTCTCTCCTTGGCTCATAGACAGCTACCTTCTTGCTGCCTCTTCTCATGGTCATCCCTCTGTGTACCGGTACATATCCTCCTGGTGTCTCTCTGTGTGTGCGAATTTCCTGTTTCTATAAGAACACCACTCAGATGAATCAGGGATCGCACTAATAGCCTCATTTTAACTTAATCCCCTCTCTAAAGGCTCTACCTGCAAATGCAGTCAGAAGTACTGGGGGTTAGGGATTCAGCACATGAGCCTGGGGAGAAAGACGATTAAGTCCGTAAGATACGTATTCTAAGCTTTCCTTATGTTAATATACGTGTATATTATTTTAAAACCTACTTTCAATTTAATAATCAACACACAATTTCCTCTAAGCAGACTTTTAATAAGCATTGTAATTTTAATACATGACTCAGTACTTATCGGACTTTATGAATCTTTCCAACAAATATATTCACTTTTTTTATCACATGATACAATGCAGTATTACCATAGTTTCATCTTTCATCATTCTTTCACCTGACAAAGAAATTTATTAATAGATAATCCCTCATAATCCAGCATCACAAGAATCCTAGTGTCACCTCTGGCACTGCATGATCCTGTGTTCCCAAAGGCTGCCTAATAAACATTTGTTAGATTAATTAATTACAGGGTTGTTGTCTTTTCAATTGTGGGAACCTAAAGGCCAATAAACACAGAGATAAAGATCTAGGAATCAAATTGCAAACTGCTATTTATTATAGTACACACAATAACAATTGTTAAAAATTGATAGTAAGGGATACCCAGATAGCTCAGCAGTTGAATGCTTGCCTTGCAATCATGAGGTCCAGGGTTTGATTCTCAGCCCTGGCTCATGTAAACGCATATGCTGAACTGTGGCTCAACTGGTAACTGCTGGATGGTGGTGAAGGTTCTCACCATCCATGCAGGAGGCTCCCAGTTTCATTCCCACCCTGTGTGCGTCCATATCCACCTGTGTGGAATGAAACTATGTCACAACTAATGATATACAACCATGGAGACTGCTCTGAGCCTCCCCACTTCTCTCTCTCTCTCTCTCTCCCTCTCTCTCTCTCACAAACACACACTGCTTCTCTCAAACAATAAAATAAATTTTAAAAAAGAAGTGATGGCAATGGATGATAGAGATGTGTTTGTTGAGACATATTCTTGTTGGTTGAGAATAGTTAACAACTTCTCCTGATGCAGCCTTGTCTCCTGCACGTACACACTGTGTTCCCATCAAGGCAAATGGTGTTTGTGGTTATGGGACTGTGAAGGCAGTTTTTCGGATTTCTGCAGAATCAGTTAACAGTGCTAGAGTCTCTTGGGGGTTTTCCTGAACTTACGGATCTTGGGAGCATGGCCAGAACAGGCTGATCCATCATCCATCCTTCTCTTCAGGGACTCATCAACCTCATCACTAGCAAGAAGTGAAAATGAAGTCAAGCCCATTTTCTGATGTCACAGTCAACTGGGGGGACCATCTGCACTCCAACATGTAAGCAGCATTTAAGAGAAGTAAGCTTGAACACAGATAGTTCAAGGAGTTGGCAAATGCCAAAAACTGTTGCACGCAGAGGTTTGGCTGTGTTCGACTCAGAGAGAACGCGGTCTTGCACTGAGCACTTCCATAAAGCATAGACTGTAGCTCACTTCTTTCCACGACACAGCTTTCGAAGGAAGACAAGGCCAGAGTTCTTCCCCATCTGTTTGACAGAGGATCAAGCCAATGGTCAAAGAGGCTATGGATTATGTGTGGTAAGTTTAAAGTCGTAAAATGAGTAATTAATGAAGTTGCCAACTTCATCTCTTGCAATGGTTCCACTGCACTATACTTCCTCCAATCGGTGTCAGATTAGAAAATTGGTAAGTTTTCCTTACTAAATAAGATTACCAACTTTTCTTACTAAATAAGATTACCATGAGTTGGGCAACGGGATTTCTTTCTTTTTATTTGGACAGTATTATCTAAACAGAACAGATAATTTCATGCAATCTCAGTAAGCCACCATAGTCAGATATCAGGAAGAAATTAGATTGCCCAAGATATATGTGGACAGATTTTTTAATTCAATACTATATTCAAAGATTTCTAATTAAAATAAGAATAGAAAAATATAAGTGTCCATTCTTCCCTAGAAGTAGAAACACAGGATAAATGAATGACTGAGTTACTGAATGTATACAGGTCTGTAGACAAGTATTATAATTGAATGTCTCTCTGCAGAAAGAGACTAATCGAAAAAAAAAAAAATTACTGAGCCTTGTTAACCACCATCTGTAGCACTTAATGCAGTGCCTGGGAAATAGCCAGAGGCCAACAATGCACCAGCTGAGATCAACTGAAGGGTCGGGATTTTCTCAAGTAATAGCCTCTTCACAGGCCTCCCTGCCCTCCTGCGGTCTCTTCACACCCAGCAGCCAAGTGGTCCTTGAAAAGTATAAACTAGATTGTGTCATGATCATAAGTCTCCAGCAACTCCCATTCTCACTCAGCGAGAGCCAAGGTCCTTGTAATGGTTTATAAGGACCTGCAAAGACTGGTTTCTCTCTATCACTGAACTCATCTCCTACTTTGGGCTTTGTTCACACCCCTCCATCCACTCTGCCTTCTTTGCTATTCTTCCAACAAGCTGACTGTGGTGCCATCTGGGGGCCTTGTTCCCCGGCAGCTTCTCCACCTGGAATGCTGCTCAGTCCATTTTACCACCTCTCAAATCCTTCAAGGTGCGTAATTAAAACTAAAACCACCCCTGCCCACTTCAAACTCACCCCACTAGTTGACTTTTTTCTCTACCATTTATGAATTTCCAATAAATCATTGATTGATTATGCTTACCATCTCTTTTGCTCCACCTAAGTGGGAGCTTCACAGGAGCAGGAATATTTGTTTGTCTCTCAGTACTGGGAACACAGGGAGTGCTCAGTAAACACAAAAAATTTACATAGTTCAGGGAAATGCTGAAAATTCAGTAAAATCTGTGTTTTTGCAGAATGTCAAAGAAAAAGTGAAAGGGTTCGATAACAAAGAAAAGAAAGATGAGAGAAAATATTTTCAGAATAAGCTGGAGAGTAAATCTTAGGACTGAAGTAAAAGTGAGACTTAATGGGCAAAAGAAGGAAAGAAAAGGGTGGGGGAGGAGAAAAGAAAGGAAAAAAGGAAAGCTGACATTGTTAATACATCCTTTTTTTTAAATTTATTGTTTTTGACAGAGAGAGAGAGAGAGATACAGAGACAGAGAGAGAACTGAACTGGGGGAGCTCCCAGTTCAGCATATGGGCCCACATGGGCCGGGGCTGGGATTCGATCCTGGGTCCCCGGCGCTGCAAAGTGAGCGCTTAACCCACTGAGCCACCCCGGCTCCCCCCGCATCCATTTTTATAGAGTGTTCTCAAGGTCTCTTCCATGGAGCGTTATTTGTCAGAGGAAGAACCAAATACAGACTTGAACCCCCAACATTCAAATCTGCGCCTTAATTTTATATCTTTAATATTTTGAGGTTTTCCTAAGATTTTGGTTGGAAAAAAATACAAGAGTTAAACTACTGCAATGCATTACAGGGAGCAACTTCTAAGCTATATTTGCTGAAGGCTGCTGATAGAAAAGGTCCGAATCATAGAAAGTGGACCATAGAATATCCCACAGCAGCCGGGCTTCAAGTTCTGAAGACTCCCAGAAAAGAGAACAGCGCTACCTTAAAAAGGAACACATTGGTCTTCAGGGAAATGCCTGAGTGAACTTAGAGGTGAGGCGGTCTGATGATAATGAGCAGCGACAGAGAGCACCAAGAAAGTAAAACTGCAAAGGTAGTTCCACGGCTTATCTGGGGGAGTCTGGTGTGCTGGGCAGCGAATTTACAACTTCAGAAGACACAGAGAAAACACAAAGACATTCTTGGAAGTGACCCAGAAAATACCAGTTGGGGCTCTGAGGAATGTGGTGGGAATATAAAAGCTGCATGTGTCTTTTACTGTTGAAACAATGGTGTGCCCCTTCATGGAGCATGAATAAGGATGTTGATTGTCATCGCTGGAAACTGAGAAGGGCGATTCTTTGCACAACAGGAGTTTGTACCTGTGGGGACACTGATAGATTTGTGACAAGTGTGTATACAGGATGTATAGCATATGAACGTGGGGAGTTTATACTATACAAGCTCTTAGCTGTAAATAATGCAGTTTCTTTTTTTCTTTTTTTTTAATTTGCTTGAAACCTTGAAATCTTCTCTACACTGATATATCCTATGCTTTTAGCATCTCACTTTATGCTGTTCTCATCCACCACCCTCTACACTTTATTTGGTATATGTAATAATTCGTGTTGTTTGCATAAGAAAGATAAATGAGACTGGTAATTTGAGGAAAATAAGGTTGCAAAGACAATATTCATGTCTTACATGTTAATATATTTTTTTGTTGTTATAACTGATATGATTAACATGTGCCTATTTTGTTGATTCTTTGTGTAGTGATATTGCCCTGATTAGGTGATTTGGGTTAAGGACTTTACAAATTTGAGTGTAACATAGCAACAGGAATATTTGTCAGAAGAATAACTTTCCTGTAAAAATGCATATTGATACATAAACCACAAATGCAGAAAATTTTATACAATAATGAATAAAATATGGTCCTACCTATCTAATGGTAGACATAATATTGTAAGAAGTAAGAAGTAGAGGAGAATTGCAGCAATTATCTTTGGAAACACAGGAAGGACTTTCAATCTACTCAAAACCATGCCCCATGAGACATAGCTGAAGAGGTGGGATTTCTCGCCTTGGAGAAACTAGACCCACTGAATATAATTTTCTCCACCTATTTGAAGGCTGTCTGGCAGAAAGAAGATTTGGCTTGTTCAGTGTGGCCAGAGGGGCAGGTGATGAGAGAGGCAGCTTCCTGAACATGGAGCAGAATGTCTGTGACACTCATGTCTCTGCTCCTGGCTCTGAGAAGAAAATCAGCACCCGGTGTGCAACCAGCTATTATTGCAGCCACATGCCTGCCAAGGGGGAGGATGAATACAATGGGCAAGTATTGACAGAAAGCGGCTGCTCAGCTGACTGAGCCTGTGTGATGGCCAGAGATAAACTGGATTCGTTATTTGTTCTGCTGAAACCTGGCCCCAGGGTGCAGTAAATAAGGAATTGGGGGAAATCTGTAAGCAAAAATAGAGACCAAGTAGATGCCAAGTGGTGTCAGATTTCAGAAGAGATGAACAGACACCAGGTATCAGATTTTTGTAAACCACAGAGATCGTGGCAATCCCAAAGAAACGCCTCTGTGAAGAGAGAACGCAGGTTCTTTGCAGGTTCTGCTGCTCTGGCCTGTGCAGCTGTAGATATCTCAGTGGCTCCTCCACTGATTTGATCTGCTGTGCCCCATGCGTCTCTCTCTGGCAAAACTGCTACTTTAAGGATTTGAATGCATGGCATTGGGGATGTTTGTTTTTGTTCTTGAAAAGGACACTGTTCGTGGAAACCCTTCAGCCCCTCTGTCAGAAGACTCAGGTGGTTAAAAGAATTACAAAGGTTAAATACATGTCACCCCAAAATATATTGCACATAGGAGTATGAGGCATGTCTGACATCACAGTATCTAATTGACATGAAAAATATGCTATGGGATGCGTTTCAGAGGCGAAAGGTTGTCCAGGAGCCAGGGTGTAAGTCCTACTCTGCCACCACTGATGGCGCTGAGACATGGGCAGATTCCTTATCCTTTGTGTGCCTGTTTCCCTTCTGTAAAATGGAGAGAACAATAGCAGTACATACTTCATAAAATGAGGGTTAAACGAGTTAACTCATGGAAAGTGCTCATCCCAGTGCCTAACCAGAGTAAGCAATTAATAAATTATTATTATTTGAGTACCAAATTATTATTGTCATCACATGCTCAAGGTCAAAGAAAGAATCAGAGTCCCAATTCCATGCAAGAAAAATAAGCATCTTAAATAACAGCCTATAATTAGTTATCTGGGTATGATTCTTGGTAAATAAAGTTGTAGAAACATGAATATCCAGGGGCATATTGATGGTTTCTATCTTTCTTCCTTTATATCTCCAAACAAAACAAGAGTTTACAACAGACTCATGACTTTATTTTTCTGTCTGGCCATTCAGATAGTAACTCTTAACATACCGGTATTCATTCGAATTTTAAACTACCCAGTAGATCTATGAGCATAGATACCTTGCAGATACCTCAATTTCAACATCCCAACAATTGAAGTCTATTTCCTCTCTTTATCATAGAATCAGTTTTAGTTTAACAACACTATCTTACTGAATATCCCTCAAATCCATTTCTGCCTTTGAATATCACTACTGAACTTCCTTGATTCAGAGCTTCTTGATATAGTGCTTGAACTACTATAAAGGGTTCCTGCTCTAGCCTCTGAATGTCTCCTGTCTCTCTCCTCTCTTCTTCACAAGCCTTCCCTCTTCTACACCGTCATCAAGATGAACCTTCTCTGGGGGGAAGCCGGGATGGCTCAGTGGGTTAAGCGCTCACTTTGCAGCGCTGGGGATCAAGGATCGAATCCTGGCCCCAGCCCGTGTGGACCCATATGCTGAACTGGGAGCTCCCCCCAGTTCAGTTCTCTCTCTCTCTCTCTCTCTCTCTCTCTCTCTCTCTCTCTCTCTCTGTCAAAAACAATAAATAAATAAATAAATAAATAAATAAATAAATAAATAAATAAATAAATAAGACGAACCTTCTCAAATACAGATCTGATCACATTTACATTCCCCACTGCCTATAGTTAAGTCCAAGTCTAAAGCCTTTTTGATTGTTCCTGGTTATGATTTACCTTTCTAGTCCTGCCATGCCATCCTGTGTTAGTTCAGCCTTGAAGACTACTGGCTGATTCCTCCCCACCATCTCCCCCTGTCTGAACATGCACAGGGTACCAGCACCCTTCTAGGCTTTTGCTCATGCTAGTTGCGTTTCTTTATGTTATTTCATTATCAAATTTATTGGGGTGACATTGATTAGTACAATTATGTAGGTTTCAAGTGTACAATTTTATAATGCATCATCTCTTTTATCATGCTAAGTGAAATAAGTCAGACCAACAATGTCAAGAACCATATGATTTCACTCATATGTGGGACACAAAACTGAAAGGAACAAAGGAGCAAATGAAACACAGACAACAGTTTAGTGATTACCAGGGTGAGGGGGTTAGAGGGTGGGGCTTTTGGCTTTTCTGAATGCCCTTTTTCCTTTCTCTACTCTGAAAACCTTCGTTCAATCATTAAGGTCCTGCTCAGCTATCACAGCTCTAAGGATTCTGTGCCTTAGGTTTCCTTCCACAGTCACTTGGCCCTGGGCTTATATAGCATTTTAACAGCAGTAAAGTTGTAGCTGGCTTAAAGGCAACAGATTAAATGCATAAATGCATTATTGTGCTGACCAAATTAGGTGCTTTTCAAATAGATCAGGGGTGTCAAACTCAATGAAAACACGGGCCATTTGGTACAACAGGCGAGATTCACGCGGGCCACATCACATGTACAAACATCGCTGGAACTGAGTCAGCCCATTTATACACACCCCCAGGCCCCCAGGAAAGGCCCTGGGCCACGTGTATACTCATCTTCAGTAGTTAAAGGGTTAACGAGGGAATTGTGTGTATGGTATTGCCTCGATCTCCCCTAAGTGCTATTTTCTTCATAACAATTTTTTCTATTTTCATTTTATTTCAGAGCATCATGGGCCACAAAAAATTACCTTGGGCCACCAGTTTGACACCCCTGAAATAGATGAACTCTCTTATTTTATGCATCTTAACTTTAGCAACTAACCCAATCCTCTCATAATAGGCTTGGAAAGATTTAATGAGTGAATGAACGAAATAAATTTTTTTCTCTTGGTATATTTTCATCAATACAATCAACAAAAGGAAGATACCCTTTCTTGTCTTGTTTTAACTTATCTACCGGTACTAATTTCTTGCAGTCTATTTACCCATGGGTAAATGCCACACCTGAGAGATGCTGCTGCTTACTTTTGGGATGCCAATGGACTCCACTAAAGGAAAAGGAACCACCATTTATTCATTTGTTTGATGGCTTGTTATGTGTCACGCCCTGTTCTAGGTTCAGAGGATTCAGTGAGAAGAATAACAGGCAATGACACTATTCTCTAAGAGCTTCAATTCTATAAAGCGGAGACAGAAAATAAACAAGTAAATAGAAAAACAAGGTAATAGTGTCTAGTGATAAGGGCTAAGAGGACCATAAAATTAGATGAAGTAGTATATTATAATTAATTAGGGATGAAGAGTTAAACTGTGATGAGAGAAGACCTAAGTGCGAAAAAGGAGCCAGTCATTTAAGATCCGAGGGTAGAGAGGACAGTCGGGGCAAAGTCTAAAGACAGGAATTAGAAAAAGACACTGGGGGCCGGTACATCATTACCAATTATACAAAATACTATACTATCTGCTTCCCATGTTTCTTATACCTTTATATCTGACTATACCCTTGAAGAAGGCTATCCACATTTTTTTTTTTTTTTTTTTT